>JABEVN020000228.1:0-45535 GCA_013146195.2 Codonopsis lanceolata | reverse complement strand
TGAGATGATCCCTTTACAAGAGGGCAGTTGGAGATGTTGCGGGCGGCGGATGTTAAATATAACATGGAGGAATGGGTGCCCCCACCCGTGATAAAACGATGTGATGGCCACACAAAGTACGTAGAAAGGCGAGGAGGTGGATTCGACCGGGCTCAAACTAAGACAATTTATGGGCGAGGCGAACACTCCAACCAGTCTTTGAGAGTTTGAAGTTGCGTCCTTGGCATTGAAGCAACATGGTCTTCCTTCACCCCTCGTGAGGCCAGAATTCGCCGATCTCCCAGAATAGTTTTCTTATTTTGCCTCATTTGTGTCAGTGGTCCCAGGCTGTGCCTCACTTCAAACAATTTGTCTTTAAACAATTTTTTGCTTATTCGTTTGGTCGATTAAAAGCGAGCTATATATGAATGAATTTTACTTGTCTTTATCTTAGCTTTGTTTCCAACTACTCTCGCGTACCGAGGATAGTTAAAGCTAAACATATTTGTCTGTACTCACTTTTTTGAATAATCGCTTTTTTCCTCGTGTAATGACCCTCGGAACTTTCCCACCTCCGTACGAGGATGGGAATGAGTACTTGACTCATTTGTCGTTTTTGTTGGCCTTCCTCGTATGCGAGGATAAGGTCTTTCCCACCTCCGCGAGGATGGGAATGAGTACTTGACTCATTTGTCGTTTTTGTTGGCCTTCCTCGTATACCGAGGATAAGGTCTTTTTCCCACCTCCGTACGAGGATGGGAATGAGTACTTGACTCATTTGTCGTTTTTGTTGGCCTTCCTCGTATACCGAGGATAAGGTCTTTTTCCCACCTCCGTCCGAGGATGGGTCCTATTGCATCTCCGTTCGAGAATGAAAATAGGTGGTTACACTAGCTTTCAGAAAATAAAACTTATCATTCACTAGGCTTGCAATTTTTACAAAAAGTTACATCAATGATAATATGCCTTGAGATGATCAGCATGCCAAGGATTTTTAAAAGGTGTACCATCTAGCTCGGCCAACCTGTAGGTTCCTTCTTTCACAATGCTAGTTATTCTGAATGGACCCTCCCAATTTGGAGACAGCTTATTTCTTCCCACCTTTCTGCTTGTAGCTTCAATCTTTCTCATAACCAAGTCTCCGACTAGAAAGGCTCTCAATTTAACTTTTTTGTCATGGTGAATCTTTGTGAGCTTCTTGTAATTGATCATTCTGAGTCGGGCCTCTAGTCGCCTTTCTTCGAGGTTATCGGATCGGTATGCGGATAAAGTCATTGTTGTTGATCAAATAAGGTAACCCGAATGGTGGGAAGGGCTAGCTCATTGGTGCCATTGCTTAGAGCCATATGTTAATGCAAGCGGGGTTTCACCGGTAGATCCTCGCGCCGATGTTCTAATTCCCCATAGCACGATTGGTAGCTTGTTCTAACCGACTCCCTTCTTCTCGTCTAAATTTCGTTTCAAGGCGTGCATGATCTTCTTATTCCTGCCTGCGCGGCCATTGCCTTGTGGATGAGCTACCGAAGACATTCTGTGTTTAACGTTTAGCCGATCACAACTTGCTGTAAATTTTTTAGAAAATTGAGTGCCATGGTCGGAGACGATCATCCGAGGAAGTCCAAATCGACAGAAAATCTGCTCGTAAGTGAACCTGATTGCCTGATCCTCGGTTATGCTAGCAAGTGGCTTTGCTTCTATCCATTTGGTGAAGTAGTCAACCGCTACTATCACATACTCGCACCCATATTTTGCTTTAGGAAAGGGACCAATAAGATCAATTCCCCACATGTCAAAGGGCCATGCCGCAACTACTGGAGTTTGTAAGACTGAGGGAACCCGAGGAATGTTTGCAAATCTTTGGCATTTATCACACTTCCTTACATATTCCGCTGCGTCTCTCCTCATGCTCGGCCAATAATAACCGTGGAAATTCATCTTGTCTGACAGGGTCCTCGCTCCAGGGTGTCCCCCACACTCGCCCTCATGCACCTCGGCCAGCAAATCATTCACTGTTTCTGGTCGTATGCATCGAAGGAGAGGTTTAGTATTCGACCGCTTATAAAGCATGCCTCCAATAACCGAGTATCTACACGCTCGGTTTCTGATTATTTGGGCTTCACTTTTCCCTTCTGGTAGAGTGCCCCGTTCAATGTAATCCTTAATGTCGTCGATCCAACATCTTGGAGTTTCAGCGACGACCATAACTTCTTCATAGCTGATAGCTGGGATCTTGAGGAACATAAGCTCGATATTAGGAGGGACCTCTTCGGCCGCCGAGGATGCAATTTTAGAGAGATGATCAGCTCGGGAATTTCCCTCTCTCAGGATCTGCTCTAACTCCCAATACTTGAAACGAGTCAACAGTTTCTGTGTCAATTGCTGGTACTTAGCCAATATTGGGTGATTTGCTTCGTATTCACCCAGTATTTGTTTTACCACCAACTGAGAGTCGTTGTAGATCACTATCTCTTCGGCCCCCAAGGCTAATGCGAGCTCGATTCCAGCGATCAGGGCTTCATATTCGGCCTGGTTATTTGATGTCTTGAACTGGAATCTTAACGCCACGTCGATTTCTCCTGAATCTGGGATACTCAACGACAGTCCAGCTCCACTCCTTTCTGCTCCTGCAGATCCATCCACGAACAAGGTCCAAAATAACAGTGGCCTTGTTTTTGTTTGCTCGCCCGATGTTGTCGCTTTTATGCTCGCTGGGGTGATTCCTCGAGCACTCTCTTGCTCGCCTTTTGACCGAGTAAACGAAGTCTCAGCTATAAAGTCGGCCAGGACCTGCGCTCGGATCGTTTTTCTAGCCTCATAGCTGATATCATACCCGGAAAGCTCTACTGACCATTTCAACATTCTGCCCGCCATGTCGGGTTTATGCATGATCTTTCTTAAAGGAAAATCGGTGTACACTATGATCGAGTGCGCCTGGAAGTAAGCTTTTAATTTCCGCGCAGCAATGATCAAAGCGAGAACCAATTTTTCAACTTCCAAATACCTCCCTTCAACGTCTGTAAGTGCATGAGAGACGTAATAGATCGGCCTCTGAATGTTATCTTCCTCTCTGACCAAGACTGCAGCGACCGCCGAGTCTGATGCAGCCAAGTAAATGTATAGCTTCTCCTCGGGTATTGGGATACTGAGGAGTGGTGGTCGGCCTAGATACTCTCTGAGTTCTTCAAAAGCTTTTGTGCAATCAATTGTCCATTCAAACTTTTTGCCTCCTTTCAATACTTTAAAGAAAGGCAAGCTCTTTTCAGCTGATTTGGCGATGAAGCGACTAAGAGCAGTGATCCGACCATTAAGCTGTTGGACGTATTTGATCGAGGATGGCACATCCATGGTCGTCAATGCTTTTATCTTTTCTGGGTTGGCCTCGATTCCTCTCTCATTCACCATGTAGCCGAGGAACTTTCCTTCTGTCACTCCGAACGCACATTTAGCCGGGTTGAGCTTCATTTTGTTCTTTCGTAGATTCGAGAAGGTTTCTCGCAAATCTTTGGCATGGTCGGAATGCTTCGTTTTGATAACCATATCATCAATGTAGGCTTCTACATTTCTGCCCAACTGGTTTCCGAACACTTTATTCACCATTCTCTGGTATGTAGCCCCCGCGTTCTTAAGACCAAAAGGCATCATTGTGTAGCAATACAACCCGCCATTGCTCGAATCTTTGTGTGTATCCGGTCGGCCAACCACATTTTGATCGATGATATCACGAATATGCATCTACAAAGCGAGAATTTTGTGCCCGATATGGAGTCCACAAGTTGGTCGATTCGGGGTAATGGATACCAATCTTTTGGGCAAGCTTTATTTAGATCGGTAAAATCCACACACATTCGCCATTTCCCAGTTACTTTTTTCACCATAACTACATTTGCTATCCAAGTTGCATACAAGACTTCTTTAATAATTTTGGCTTTCAACAACTTCGACACTTCTTCCTTAATAGCTGTCTGCTTCTCCGAGGAAAAGATTCGTGCCTTTTGTTGTATGGGGATGAAGTCTGGGTCAACGCTTAACTGGTGCATAGCGACGTCCTCGCTAATTCCTTCCATATCATCAATCCTCCAGGCGAACACATCCAAGCTTTCTTTTAGTAGCTTGATGATCGCTGCTCGCTCTTCTTTGGGGATTTCCCTTCCTACTCGGACCTTCTGCTCGGGGAAATCGAGGTTGATCACAATTTCATCTAAATCGTCATTTGGCTCGATGGCCGGTTGGTGATCAATGTCCAGGCTTTCAATGGTGATTACTTTGGTGACTACCGGGCTTTTTGTGTGCTCTGCGGTAGTCAACGTGCCGACTAGAAGGTCTCCCGTTTTCCCCTTTTTGAGCGAGCTGGCGTTCCCAGCTCGCTTATTCCATGGAATCGACGAGCTGGCGTTCCCAGCTTGTGTCTCAGGCCCCTTGTGCGAGTTGGCGTTCCCAGCTCGCTTTAACTGCTATGCTTGGGTTGGCTCAGGAAATGTCGGTATTATTTCCTCTTCTGTTTCTCGACTTCTTTTGGTCGACCTACTGATTTCGACCACCTCTCCCTCGGGCAAAGAAATCACCACCTTTTCTTTGTGGGTTTTCTCCTTGTAGATATATTCCAAGGTACTTGACGCATCATTCAAAATCATTCCGACCCCTTTCGCAGTAGGGTATTTGACTCTTTGATGAGCCATGGATGCGACCATTTGAAATTTTGTCTGGGAAGGTGAGCCGAGGATGGCGTTGTATGGGGATGGTAAGTCGAGCACTAGAAAATCAATCTCCTCCGTTCGAGGAGTATTGGTCTCTTCCCCGAGGATCACCGAGAGCGTGATGATTCCTTTCACCGCCACTTTATGCCCGGTGAAACCCTCCAACTGTACACTGCTTGGTCTGAGGTGAGCGTCCCCCAACCCCATTTCCTTAAAGCATGCATAATACATGATATCCCTTCATGCGCCTGTATCTATGAGAACTCGCTTCACCTCGCTGTTGTGAATTCTCACTCGCAGAGTCAAAGGTTGTTGGCGAGCGGTCTGACTACCTGCGAGCTCGCCTGGCCAGAAGGTGATTCCTCCTGCTTCATCGGGTCGCGGCATCATGTGAACCACGTGCTTCAAATTGTAAATCATGTTTTTTAGCTGGGTTCCACTTGGTGACGCTTCCCTGATTGTATTAATCACGTTCCTCGGTCCTCCATTATCTGGCCGAGGATTCTGATGTCTTTCTGGCTCTCTCGGCCTTTCTTGCTGGTCATTTCCCCTTCGCTCAAACCTCCTGAGCTCGCCTCTGTCAATCAACTTTTGGATGGCCTTTTTCAAGTTGATGCAGTCCTCAGTCGTATGGCCGATATCTTTATGGTAGGCGCATCGTTTGTTGGGGTTGCGAGGGTACCGAGTTTCCTTCAATGGGTAAGGTCTACCGATTTTATCCTGGTCGAGCAGGACATTCATGATATGCTCACGGCTAGCATTGAGTGGGGTCCAGTCAACATCGTCCCACACATTTCTCCCTCTATTATCATCCTCCTTGTTACTCGATCCTCGACCACCTTTGTTCGAGTGGTCCTGCTCTTTCTTCTTTCCCTCTTTCTTCTCACTGCCCTCCTTCTTCGCATCTTCGGTATTGATTACCCGAATGGCGTGGGCGTACATTTCCCCGACCGAGGTTTGGTCGCGTAGCATCATTTCCTGCCTCATCAGTCCCTGTTGTAAGCCGGAGATGAAGCACATCTTAATGGACTCCTCCGAAATATACGGTATCTGGTCCACCATGGCCATAAACCTATCCATGTAGAGTTGGTTGGATTCATTAATCCGCTGTTGGATCCCACATAGGTCGGTTTGCTTCTTTGGCTGAAGTCCTGCCGAAGCAAACTGATTGACAAACATCTGCCTGAATTCGTCCCAACTTTCCACGGAATCCAATGGCAGGCCTGTATACCATTTCAGAGCCTTCCCTTTCAACGTTCCCGCAAAAATCTTTCCCCAAGCATCCTCATCTTCTGAGCAACCTGCTCATCTTTACCTCAAAGCTAGCCATATGATCTACGGCATTGGTGAGGCCTTGGTATGGCTCGAAAATGGGGATCTTTTTGTCTGGGAGGGGAGCTTTTCTCATTCTTTCCTGGAACGGGCCATTCTTGGCGGGAGGCAATAGCATGGGTTTTCCCTTCTCCATGGCCTCTAGTCGACCTTTTAAGAATTTCACCTCCTGTTCGACAGCCAAGGAGGGCTTACTGGTTGATATTTGTACCTCGGTGGTCGCGTTCCGACCACTCTTGGGGTATCCTGCACCTGACTGCTGGGAGTGTGTGCAATGCCCACAGGTTCTAGTTTTGGCCGCCTCTATCCTCGGCCTAGATTCCCCTTCCTCGCTCCTTTCTCGTGCTCGCCGGGAGCGTTTAGATTCGTTAGGAAAAGTTAGCCGGCTTTGAACACTGGGTTTGGGCGCTTGCTCGCTCTCTCTTTTTCCCAACCGGGACCTTACACTGGGCCGGGATATAGCCTTCGCTTTATTTTTTCCCTTTGAGGTGGCGTTTTGGATGGTCGGCGAGCGTTCCTCTTAGGGCGTAGTGGTAGCTTTTATCTTTTGCTGGAGCTCGTACATTTTGAGCTCAGCTTCTTGAATTCCTGCGAAGTAAGATTTCTGGCGTTCCCTGAATTTTACTTCCGCAAGGAGTTTTTCTTGTTCAGTGGGTCTTTGTCCCTCCGTTCGAGGTTGATCCACCTGAGCTTCCTCGTCGATATTATGCACGACGCTCGGCTGACCTGCAGTTGCTTTTGAGGTGATCGGTTCTATACCCATATCCGTTAATTTGCTTGCTGGGGAGGGTGGTAGTTTGTTCGCTCCTGGCTGGTTTTGCTTGGTAGGAGTCTGTTGGTCCATTGATTAAAAATTCGCACTTCACTTGATCGTTTCCCAAGAACGAACCACTTGATCACGCCCCACGACGGGGTGATCGAATGGCAAATCCACGTAATGGACCTGAGCTGACGTGTCCGGCTACTTGATCACGTCGGTGTTGTGGGTCCTGGTGGTACCGATTCTTCTAGGATATCTGGGCTTGAGGTTTGATCTTGGTTGATGAGTACCTGAAAGGAAGACTACCGTTAGGGTGCTGGGGTTTCCAGCTCTACCCTCCTGTGAGAGTCGATAATGGTAATATGTGATATGCCGAGCTAGGCTCCTTCACTTCCTCAAGATATAGAGAGTAATCCCTTAGTCTCTTTAGTATGTTTTGTATCTCTCCAGCAATATAGTAAGTTTGCAATGTTAAGTCATCTTACCTTTCTTGAAGAGAAAGGTTTCCTTTTATAGCAGCTTAGATTTGGAGTCATGATTGGTAGGAGGGTCCCAACTGGTGGGACTTGTTCCTTGGTCGGCTTGCTGGCAGTTCCTGAGTGGTCAACAGGTTGCGTGTGCAGTGTGGATTGTAGGCGGTTGAGTAAGCCGATAAGGTATAGCGGCTTGCATGGCTTGCTCGGCTCTTGTGGGGAAGGCATCTGGAGGCTATGCACAGGCTATGGGCTAAACCTGTCTTATCCAGAAGACCGAGCATAGCATAGGTGATCCCTCGGCTGTATGGTCGGGTGTTGATTCGTGATCGCCTATTGTGCTCGGCAGGTTGTGGTCGCCGGTACTTCACCGGCTGGTTGGCTGGTTAGTGGTTGTCGATGATGGTTAACTGGGGAATGGTCTTCGGCCCTTGGTGGGACCAGCCCAAGTCTAGCTGGAATCCATGTGGTCGTTCCACGTAGGAGGACCCAGGTCGGGTCCCATCACCTGTTATAAGGAATGAGTGGAAAATACCTATTGTTGGTGTACACGTCCCCTTTTATAAAGCCAAAACTCAAGAATTACAAGACTAAGTAATCTATACATGGGGAAAAGAAAAGGCAAAATATAAAAAGTCTAGCCTACTATTGTTGACTGATATAAAAAGATAAAGAAATAAATAAACTGAAAAATAATTATACTTGAGAAGTTAATCAATTAAAGAAGAAGTCCACAATGCTGCAGTAATTCTAACCAGATCAAGTGTTGGCGGCATTACTTAAATGATGCATCAGTCAGCTACATGGATGGAAAGAAGTGGATACTATCAAATATGACTTGATGCTTATTCGTTTTGGCTTGAACTGGTCATGAACTTTTCAATTAGATGCTGGAAGGGACTGTAAATGTTATTACTACATTGGAGTAGCATAATTAAATGTTCTATTATTTCTGCTTTGCCTTAATTTTCTTTAATTTTCCAATATTCTTGAAGTATGATTTGTTTCATCATCCTTTTTTACTAAGAATATACCCACAATGAAGTTGGTTCTATATGAATTGTCGTGGTCGTTGATACGATGGGACTGGTTTTCAATCATATTGTTGCAAATAAACATGATTTAAAGTTTATATTGGCATATTTGTCTAGTTAAAACTCGATTCAAAATATAATAAAGTGTATATATATATATAAATGCGGGAGAGAGAAAAAAGATGCAGGGTTATTTGTCTGTTTGGCTAGTTAAGCACGGGCTAATTCATAGATCTTTGGGCTTTGATTACCAAGGAATAGAGACTTTTCAAATCAAATCCGAGGATTGGCATTCCCTTGCTGTCATTTTATATGTATACGGTTACAATTATCTACGCTGCCAATGTGCCTATGATGTAGCACCAAGCGGATTGTTAGCTAGTGTGTATCATCTTACGAGACTAAAGTATGGCGTAGATCAACCAGAAGAGGTATGCATAAAAGTATTTACCCCGAGGAGGGATCCTACAATTCCGTCTGTTTTTTGGGTTTGGAAAAGTGTGGATTTTCAAGAACGGGAATCTTATGATATGTTAGGAATTTTTTATGATAATCATCCACATTTGAAATGGATTTTAATGCCGGAAAGTTGGATAGGATGACCTTTGCGTAAGGATTATATTACCCCTAATTTTTATGAAATACAAGATGCTCATTAAATGATAAAAAGCTAATCTTCACTTCTACAATTCTATAGATTCAAGGCTCTGTTCTAGATTAAACATAGGAATTGAGGTCTCATTTGGATTATGGATAGGCTGAGAAAAAAAGACAATACAATTAGGGATTCATTGGTATTCTCACATTTGAGAAATGCTTTTTTCGGATGATCCAAGCCAATAGCATGAACTAAATGAGTTCTGCATCGTGAAATATATATATATATATATATGTATAAGTACTATGGTTGTGCTACCTCACCCTCTTTAGATAAATCTTGATTCTTATGCATCAATGTTTTGACTCTTTGTATTTCAGCAATTATCTAATAACAATATCTATTTACAATTATTATGATAATGAATATTAAAGTATAGCTATATATATATATATATATATATATAATACTAGAGGTGTTTATCTAAAGGCTTTTTCATAATAAGGAATAACTAAAAGCTTGAAGGAGTCGGAATGACTACCGTCTCTCCCCCTTCTCGCCTTCCTCCCTCTCACGGGTTTCTACTTATGTTTTTGTCGCTTACTCTTTTGCGGCTCCCTCACTTCTTCTGCTTCTCTCCTTTGCAACTCCTGCCTCCGCCATCTCGCCCAAAGTAGCTCTCTCAATCCGCCGCCGTCTCGGTAAAATATGTAACTTTCTCTATGTCCTGTAACTTTCAAATATGTATTTTATGACTTTATCATCAGCTTGCTTTTGCCCACTTTGCCCTTGGTTGGTGTATTTGGTTTATGTGTATTTTTTTGGTTGATTTATGTGTTCTTTGATTTCACTTATGTCCAAGGATCTTACAGTAGCTTTCCAGCCTTCTTCCGCCTCATCCCATTGCCACTCCTTCATCCGAGGTAATCTTTGTGATTTCGTTCTATTTTTTTAGAGAATAATTAGAAGTTATTAAGGCACTTCATAATTCCTTTTTTTTTTTTTAATGTTTTTAGTTCAATTCTTTTTGTTGCAACAATTTTTGGTAATATTTGATTTTTCTCCGTTTGACCTTAAAATAAAGGTGACGGCTCTGTACATGCACTTTTAGAGTCCACAACGAGGCCAAGTGCAGTCCATGCACTCAAGTTTTGAAGACACTCGTTTTCATGTGATGAGGTAGGTTCGAAACGGGGTTCTCACACCATGCTAGTACTAGTGTTATAATATTTACTACATAAAAAACTTAGAAATAAAAACTTCTCCATACAAAAAACGTTTAATTGCATTATCTTATAATGCTTCTAAAAAAATATGTTACAATAAACCATTCAGACAGTTATTTAAATGAGTAATGCTAGAGCCACTCAATGAGCACTCAAATTTGTGTACCAAATGATGTGGAATCCAATGTGTCATCTTATTTGGCATTTTATGGGCTCCACTATAAGTTAAAAAGTTATGTTAATAATATGACACATAAGATGCTACATCATTTGGTACCCAAAATTGAGTGCTATTAGAGTGACCCTAGCATTACCCTATTTAAAAATGGATAACAAATTTGATTTTACAAATTCATTTTGGCAATAGTTCAAACGAAACATATACCCATGCTACTTATGCAAAAAAATTGTAATGAATAAGCTAAACCAAGATTTTTCAATAAAACTAGTAAGGTTTATCGTGCGTTGCATGTGGTGTTAATGATTTTTTAAAAGTGATTTGTTAGTTCCTTCATTTTTTTGTTGACTTGTAATTATTATATTTTTGTGTGTTTTAATCTTTACTATTTTTTAGACTTATAAATTATGTTGTTGTGTGCTTAGCATTTCTGATACTTTTTTTTTCTGTCATTCATAATGTATACTTTTAGTCATTATATAACAACGTATCCTACACATTTATCTTTTTTTGTTGGTTATTTTTAAATCTCTTTTTTTTTTAATACCAAACATGAATTCATTCATTTTTATTAGTGTGTAAATTGAAAACAATTCAAACTTACTATCTTAGATAAGCACATTGTTGTTGGAGACTTCGCTTTTGTCGTTTCTGGAATTTATGACTCTTTTTTTTTAAAAAAATATTTTGTTGGAGAATCAAACTCTCAACCTCAAAGTAAATAGTTGCACTAAAAAATACAAAATTCCACCAAAGTATCTATGAAGTCCCACTTTGCCACACCTAACCTAAGTTTTGTATCATTTTCATATCATTTTATAATTTTTTTTTAGTTTACCCCTAGCCACGACGAAGGTTACCAATCTGACATTAAGGTGCACATGAGATTTCAGATGTAGGGCATTTTGGTCATTTTCTGGCAACGCTTTCTCTGCTTTTATTACCCAAAGAGAAACTTCTTTTTCTTTTTCTCCAACAACTATTTCTCTGCTTCTTCTCTATTAATGACCTCTTATGTAAATTTTAATTGAGATAAAACTCAAAATTGTGTAAATCTTTTATTCAAAATTTTATATTGAAAAATAAATAAAAATAGAGCAGAATCATATCAGATATCAGAGAGATATAACTGAAGATCAGATAATCACAATCAGGTGTCAAGGTCGCCACGAATAAGAACCCACAAAAAATTAAAGCTGTCACAGCCCCCCTGACATTTCTCACCAGCCACCACCACAAAAAAATACACGTTCACCTTGCTTTGCTAAAACGGAAAAATAAAATATCTTTAGCTTCCCTTAAGTCACCGTTAAAATTGGATGACGGTTAAGGATAGTGACGAAAGTATAATGACAATTTCGCTCAAAACATAATACAGTGGCAAAATGTAACAATTAATCAAAATACAATGACAAAATTAAGCATTTTTCCCTCAAAAAGTTAATTTTTTATTTGATTTCTTTTTTAATTCTTTACTCCTTCCTTCAAAATAACTAATTTGCAAAAGTCATCATTTATAGACACATCACCACACAACTTTGAATTTCACTTTTTACAAACTCAAATTCAATTTTTGAATTTTCAAATATTCAAATTGAAACCAAAACCCATGTGAATATTTGAAAATATAATGATTTGGAAATCTCACAATGTTGTATTTCATCTAAACCATCACTGCCATCCCTACAATTGTCGCCACCACTGCCCCTAACACCACCAGCCCTACAGTCGTCAGTATTACTATCACTACCACCAAGAAATGCATTCACCTCTCCTTGTTCAAATGGAGACATATAATCTTTTTATCTTCCGATTAGTTGGACTTTTTTCTTAGGACATCTCACTTTTCTTAGTTCTTTTCCACTTTCGGTGTCAAATTACTAAGTAAGGAGATAATCTAATTAATTTTAGGATATACTACTTGAAAGGATGTCGGTTGGTGGCAGTATCTTCCAATAAAATGAGAGTTGCAGTAGAAGAAGAGAAAGTCGATAGCCAAGGGAGGGGAATAGAAAGATTCTCATATGTAACTACACCGAGTCCTATAAAAAGGAGCAAGCAAGTTAAGAGCAAAAGAAGTTTGAGGTTTGGAACGCAGTTATGGAGAGAAGTAAAATATTTGAACCCAGTTATTTGTGATTACTACAGTTGGTTTTGTTTGTAATATCTACAAGTTTGAGAAACGTATGATAGTTTTTAAGGCTGCTTGTAGTAGTCTGAAAATTCAAATAAGTAAACTGTAGGTTTTAGTTTTTTTCCTCACAAAACGCACAGATTCATCAAATGGTTCTTCATTTTTTTCATCTTCTTGATATTATGATACATTTTCTTAACTCATTTATCTTATTTTTTCATGGTTAATAACTAAACATGCTACAAATTTACTTAATATCTCGATACTCACCAACAATTCTATTATTATAGATACAATTTTTCATATAAATCTAATAATATTTTTCCTGAACATATTTAAGAAAGTAAAACCCTATTATTTTTTTAGTTCGAATAAAGTTTTAGTGTCTCGACTGAGTAAGGGTATTTTTGTTATTTTAAAAATTATTGGGCGACATTTGTAATGATAATGGTAGTCGGGGAAACTGATAAGAAAAATCAAAATACAAAACAAAATGAATATAATTAAAAAAATGTAGGACCTAACTTTAAAATAGATACAAGTCAATGGATCAAATTATTATTTAATTATTCATGGAATTAATTAGCTTATGACAAATTTACTCTTTTGGTCTTAATTAATGGTGAGTGATTTATTATAGTTATGACTATTTTTTTCCAATCATTATTTTTATAATGGTAAATTTACGTGTATTGTCCTTAACAAAATGCGAGATTCATCAAATGTTTTTTTCTCATCTTCTTGACATTGTGACCCATTTTTAAACTCATTTCTCTTATTTTATTCATGAGTAATAACTAAACATGCTACAAATTTGCTTTATATCTCAATACTCACCAATAATTCTATTAATATAGATACAATTTTTCATATAAATCTAATAATGTATTTCCCGAACATATTTAAGAAAGTAAAACTATATTATTTTTTAGTTTTGAATAAATTTTTCTTGTCTCGACCGAGTAAGTTGTTTTTGTCATTTTAGAATATATTGGGCGACATTTGTAACGATAATGATAAGAGGGAGAAACTGATAGGAAAATCAAAACATAAGACGAAATGAATAGAATTAAAAATATGTAGGACCTAACTTTAAAATAGGTACAAGTCAAGGGATCAAATTATTATTTAATTATTCATGTAATTAATTAGCTAATGACAAATTTACTCTTTTGGCCTTAATTCATGACAAGTGATTTATTATATTTATGGTTATTTTTTTCAATCATTATTGTTTGACATGGTAAATTTATATGTATTGTCCTTAACAAAAGGCACAAATTCATCAAATGGTTCTTTTTTTTTTTTCATCTTCTTGACATTATGACACATTTTCTTAACTCATTTCTCTTATTTTATTCATGGGTAATAACTAAACATGCTACAAATTTACTTAATATCTCGATACTCACCGACAATTTTATTATTATAGATACAATTTTTCATATAAATCTATTAATTACTTTTCTGAACATATTTAAGAAAGTAAAACTATATTATTTGTTTAGTTTCGAATAACGTTTTAGTGTCTCAACTGAGTAAGGGTATTATTGTCATTTCAAAAAATATTGGGCGACATTTGTAACGATCATGGTAGGTGGGGAAAACTGATAAGAAAATAAAAATACAAGTCAAAATTAATAGAATTAAAAAAAATGTAGGACCTAACTTTAAATTAGGTGCAAGTCAAGGGATCAAACTATTATTTAATTATTCATGGAGTTAATTAGTCTATGAAAAATTTACTCTTTTAGACATAATTAATGGTGAGTGATTTATTAAGTTAAGGGGTAGGTTTTTCCATACATTAAGTTCTAAGAGACAATCTAGACTTTTATAGGTAATTAGATTAGATTAGAAAATCAAAATACAAGACGAAATGAATAGAATTAAAAAAATATAGGACCTAACTTTAAAATAGGTACAAGTCAAGGGATCAAACTTGTGACGACCCGACCCGGACCCCGAGGTGGAATCACAAGTCAAGTCGTCCAAATAGGACAACAATACATGCGAAGACTCAATTATAGAAAACGACGTGACGCAACATTTCAGATGAAGCGCGACTCGGCACCAAAGGAAATTTTAAAACTTTTTAAACCTGATATAGCAATTAAAGACAAATATATCAATTCATCGGCGACTTTACTATCGGAACCCAACACTACACAGTTCATGCAAATATACCTCAACGGCTACAACATGCCGGAGAAACAACATAAATAAATAAGAGCTAAAGTAATGCCCAGCGGAAGATTTAAAACAGGTGAACCATACTACAGCTACACAAGGCTCGGGCTACATGCGCCGACACTTGCGCCGACACTCAAAAATAGGATACATGAACTACAAGTAGAGACATAAATCCAAATAAACAAAGTTCCCAAGCGAAGTCTAAATGACTTGCTAAACCCAACATCCTTACAAAAGATAACAAAATAAGGACATCTATAAACCACAACCTCGTCGCGTGCGATCACGGACAAGCGAGAATCCTGCTACACCTCAACGAGCGGTACCTGAACGGCTCGGATCTAAAGCAGTAAAAGGGAGGGGGTAAGTCATAAAGACTTTGTGAGTTAACAATTATGCATGTCATGGCATTATGCAACATACATAACAAGATATCATCTTTAATATCAAGTCACTCAAAGTATTAATTTAATAAACACTTAAATCACATATCCATGGTAGCACATTGTTTCACATAAGTGCTATAAAGTAAACCACATAATAGGAGGATATGTTATGGAACCGGTGTTGCTACGTAGCTCCTGCAATACACAGCGTTAATATTCGTGCCAATGATACCCGTGATGAGTGTATCAAAGTGCCGAGTTCTCTACTCGGGTACCAAGCTCTCTCCATGGTACTTAGACTTGCCAATGTGCTCTCTTGGTTACAGCAAGGGCTACTTCCCCCGTGGAGGTGTGTGTGATAAAAACCCGGTATAACAACCCATCACTATCACGAGTCCCATAACTCGTGACGGCGATGCATTGTCATACCAACGACTCAACCAAATATGCCAGCTGGACTAATGCAATGCCAAGTAGTTGTTTACTCGTCATAAAATCTCAAATAAGGAACAAGTTCGACAAGAGTGAACTTATTCAACAAGTAGTTGTTTACTCATTTAAGGAATCAAATAAGAATTCGACAAGAGAGAATTCAACATGTCAAATAGATATATTATTCTACAACATGTTCTCAATCATGCATTTACTTTCACACGATCACATAAACCTCATAAGAACTCAATCGAGACTTAAAAGCACACAAACATCAAGGCATAAGCATCAATCCATCTCAAAGTATCGTAAGCTAATTCATTAATCTAACGAACTACAATCGTCGTAGGGATTGATTGTGGAGTCGTTATTGTTCATAACTCCCTAATTTCAACTCCGGTGAGTTTTACTAAAATTCAACCAAGTAGAGTATTGATACTATATGTATCACATTGCCCTTTTCTAAGTTCTCCGTTCATTTAGAACCCGATAACTAAGCCGTTCATGTTCTTAAACTAGCCTTAAACACAATCCCAAATTTCAAACCCTAGTTTCGGTGATTTTGTTAAACCTTGAATTGAACCGAATTCTTTCACAAGAGTTATTCCCAAGCTTATTACAAACAACATTCATGCTTTATAAAATGTCAAAATCATAACTTCATAGAGATTTCATAAAATCATACACATATTTTATATGTTGAATTGGAGGTTTTGTCTTCACAAAAGATGTTCATAATCATCATTAAACAACTATAATGAAGGGGTCATGCTATTTTATTGAACATGGAAATTCTGGGAATTGTCACTCACCTTAGTCCTATGATTAATGGATGAATCGGTGAACAAAGCAAAGATTCTTGTAGAGAAGATCAAGGGCTTCGATTTGGCGGTCTCGGTTCGCCGATCGGACCACCGAAACTCCAGGAAATGGTCCTTCAACCTAGTTGGTTTGACCTCCATGGACGAATTTTGAGCTTGAGTCTCGATTCTCTGGTTTAAGGTGAACACAAAAGGTGGAAAGGCTGCATTTTGTGTTTATATACTTCCAAGAAGTCCCTAATCCAAGTGAAGTGAGCTTTAAGAGACTTTCTAATTGGCCAAGGCTAAGGCATGAAGACCTTTGATAAGGAAGATCCAAGGGTTCTAAAAGGGTCTTGACAAGTCAAGTCAACAAAGATGGCTTTGAGTGACCAAGGTCGGCCAAGGGCCAAGGGTTCAAGAATCAATAAGCCAAAATCCACACAAAAAGCCAAAATGCTGAAAACAGGAGGATGCGGTCGCATTCCCCTTGAACCATGCGACCGCAAGGGTCATTTCCAGCATTCTGCACAAAATGACTAGCTCTCAGCATCTCCACACGAGCCAGCCTCCAAAACTCAATTCGACCACGAGGTTACTGTCAAACCTCATCTAAACATGTCCTAAATGATTCCAAACTCAAAGGCAACAATCCTAAGGTGTAACCAAGCCCAAAACAAGTCGGAAACACTCGAAACACATCCGAAACAAGTTAAAACATGCCTCGAACCACTCGACAATTTTCCAACGAATCAGACACGAATCAATCCCAACTTAATCTAGGATAGAATGAACATGTATTAGGCTTGTTTAATCATGGTTATGGCTTGTATTCAAGGCCTAGAACTCAACCGAACTTCTCTCGAGACGAAATGAAGGCAATACAAGCAATGATGTACAACATCAAAACATAAACGAAGTAACGAAGCTTCTAAACTCCCAACCAAGCACACAACAACTAAGTTGAACGTTATAAACCTTAGATGCAAAGTACTAAGACTCTCATGAGACTTATCAAGGTGATAACACAATACGAAGAACACTCGAAACATCAACACAAGGCATGTAACGCATGGAAGACCATTATTCTATTATGATCTTAACCAACTCAATGCCAACATGATATGAATGAAATGAAGTCTCAAATATGTCAAGACATATAATAAACATGTTATAATGATGACAAACATGAAATGGGGTTTGGGTTCTCACATCCTCCCCCACTTAAAGAAATTTAGTCGCTAAATTCATACCAGAAATCTCGAACAAGTAAGGGTATTTCTCCCTCATCTCAAGCTCAGTCTCCCATGTGGCTTCCTCAATATCATGATTCTTCCACAAGACCTTCACTAAAGGAATTCACTTGGTCCTCAAGACTTGCTCCTTGGTATCAAGAATCCTCACCGGTTTCTCAACGTAAGAAAGATCGGGCTCAAAGGTAATCTCCTCATAAGTAAGGACATGTGACTCGTCCTTCAAGTACTTACGAAGCATTGAAACATGAAACGCATCATGGACACCCGATATAGACGGTGGTAACGCAAGTCTATAAGCCAAAGAACCAATCCGCTCTAAGATCTCGAACGGACCAATAAACCTGGGAGAAAGCTTCCTTTCTTCCCAAACCGCTTTGTACCGCCGGGCGATACCTTCAGAACACAAAGTCACCAACGAAACTCAAGATCACATCTCTCCGGTTGTCGGCGTAGCTTTTCTGCCTACTAAGTAAGCAATGTCTCTAATCAGCTTCACACTCTCAGCTGATTTTTGCACAATCTCCGAACCCCATAATCTTGCCTCACCAACCTCATCCCAGCAAATCGATGATCGACACTTACGCCCATACAATGCCTCGTATGGCGCCATCTCAATGCTAGACTGATAGCTGTTATTATACGCAAACTCAGCCAACGGTAGATGTGAATCCCAACTACCCTTAAAATCCATAGCACACGCACGTAACATATCCTCCAAAATGCGTATCAATCGCTCCGACCATGTGGATGAAAGCGCGATCTTGAAATTCACTTGTACCCAAAGCCTCCCCGCAAAGAATGCGATGCCGAACCTAGAAGTAAATGGGGTCTCTATCGACACAATGCTAACCGGTACACCATGTAGTCTCACAATCTCACGAATGTACAACGCCGCTAACCGACTCAAGCGTAAGAAATCGCAATAGGAATAAAATGGGAAGACTTAGTCAACCTATCAACGATAACCTAAACTGCATCAAAGCCTCTACGAGTACGTGGCAACCCTGTAACAAAATACATGGTGATATGCTCCCACTTCCACTCCGGAATCTCAAGTGGCTGAAGCAAACCGGCAGGTCTCTGGTGCTCAGCCTTAACCTGCTGGCACGTCAAACATCTCGAAACATACTCAACTATCTCCTTCTTCATCCCATTCCACCAAAACTGCCTCTTCAAGTCACGGTACATCTTAGTACTACCCGGATGTATCGTATACTTGGCCTTGTGAGCCTCATCAAGAACCATATGTTTCACTTCATCAGAAGAAGGAACGCAAATCCTACTCCGAAATGTCAAGATTCCATCACTGTTTATCGCGAACTCGGGTGTATTATTCTCACCCAATCCATCGATAATCTTCGTCAAATCTGGATCAGTAGCTTGAGCTTCCTTGATCAACCCAAACAACACTGGTGTAGCACGAACACTAGCAAAGAGAACACTATGCTCGCTCACAACAGGACTCCATTCACGGACATCCTCAAGCATCTTCCATTCTCTCATCATCAAACATGACATGAATGATCTCCTACTCAATGCATCCGCTACAACATTCGCTTTCCCCGGATGGTACAAGATAGTACAATCATGATCCTTAAGCTTCTCCATCCATCGCCTCTGTCTCATATTTAACTCCTTTTGCGAGAAAAGGTATTTCAGACTCTTATGATCCGTATACACCTCAAACTTAGCTCCATAAAGATAGTGTTTCCACTTGTGAAGCGCAAAGATAATAGCTACCAACTCAAGATCATGAGTCAGATAATTCTGCTCATATGGTGACAACTTCCTAGAAGCATAGGCAATAACCTTCCCGTTCTGCATAAGCACACAACCCAAGCCTTCCAAAGAAGCGTCACAATAAACCACGAAGTTCTCACAACCACTAGGCAAAGCTAAAACCGGAGCTGTAGTCAACCTCCTCTTCAACTCCTGAAAGCTAGCCTCGCACTTGTCACTCCAAACAAAAGCAGACTTCTTCTGAGTAAGATTGGTCGTAGGAGTGGCAATCTTAGAAAATCCCTCAATGAACCTACGGTAGTAACCCGCCAAGCCCAAGAAACTACGAACTTCGGTCACCGTACTAGGAGTCTTCCACTTGATAACAGCCTCAACCTTCGATGGATCCACCACGATACCATCACTAGACACAACATGCCCAAAAAAGCAACTTGTTCTAGCCAGAATGCACACTTGCTAAATTTAGCAAAAAGCTGTTTCTTACGCAACACATTTAGAACCTCTCTCAAATGATGTTCATGCTCCTCTCGTGACTTCGAGTACACAAGGATATCATCAATGAACACCACTACAAAACAATAAAGGTACTCATGAAACACCCTATTCATCAAGTCCATAAAAACGGCAAGCACGTTTGTCAACCCAAACGGCATAACAACAAACTCATAATGGCCATAACGCGTACGAAAGGCTGTCTTCGGGACATCCTCCGCTCGAACCCTCAACTGGTGATAACCACTCCTCAAGTCTAACTTGGAATACACAACAAACCCCTGAAGCTGATCAAAGATATCATCAATGTGGGGTAATGGGTACTTATTCTTTATAGTAACCTGATTCAACTGACGATAGTCAATGCACAACCGCAAACTACCATCCTTCTTCTTCACAAACAAAACCGGTGCACCCCACGGAGACACACTCGGTTTTATAAACTCCCTATCTAGTAGTTCCTGCAACTGCTCCTTCAACTCTCTCAACTCAGCTGGAGCCATCCTATAAGGTGCTCTAGGGATAGGTGAAGTACCAGGCAATAACTCAATGCAAAACTCTAACTCTCGGTCGGGAGGTAATGCATAATTAGTCGAAAAGACATCCGGAAATTCATTAACTACCGGCACATCCTCTATACTAACAGTAGACATGCTAGTATCAAGCACACAAGCAATATACCCAGTACACCCCTGAGATAGCAGTTTTCTAGCCCGCAAAGCAGAAATAACATGTATACCTCTCATAGCATGATCGCCAATAAACACAAACTCCGGAATTTCGGGCATGGCAAAAGTAAACCTCTTGCGACGAAAATCTACTAAAGCATGGTAAACACATAGCCAATCCATACCCAATATCACATCAAATTCTCGGATAGGCAATACTACCAAATCCGCATGCAAAACCCGATCACAAACAAGTACATCGCAACCCCTATAAACTTCAGATGCAAGCATACAATCACCCAACGGTGTAGACACCTCAAGCACATACGGCAACTGAGCAGGCAATACACATAAATGATCAATAAAATGAGATGCGACATATGAATGAGTAGACCCCGGATCTATAAGAACTCGAGCTCTATGACCGAAAACTGAAAGTGTACCTCCAATCACTGAAGTAGACTCTGGGACACCACGCTGATCAAGCACAAATACATGTGCCTGCGCCTTAGGACGCCCATCACTATCCCTCTTGTTCCCAGACTATGAAATAGAGCCCACTTACTGACTAGCACCAGTCTTAGGACAATCTCTCCTCAAATGTCCTGTCTCACCACACCCGTGACACTTAGTAGTCTTAGTCCAACAACTTTGGCTGCATGCCCGTGCTTGCCGACAAAAGAACATACTACGAAGCTGTTCCTGTCCCTGCGAGAAGATGGAGCGCGACTATCCCGACTCTCGGGCAGTTGTCCCCAGTTGTTATGCCGCATGGCCACCGTTGCGCAGTTGCCCCTACAATCAGACCGATTACCCGAACTCTGGCCTCTCCCGAAATCTTTGCGAGGCCCCTGCGATGACGATCTTTCTTTGTGAAGCGCACAGAAGGCTTCGGCATGTGTTCTTCTATATCTCTCTCTATCTCGTAGGCACGGTCTACCGCGCCCCGATAATCAGTCAACTGCAATGATAAGAGCTGCCTCTAAACTCGGTCTTGGACCCTTCACGAACTTGAGTACCCTCACGGGACTCATCCGGTACTAGATGTGCATAATAGCGAGACAACTCGGTAAACTTATCTGAATACTGAGCCACTGTCATAGAACCTTGTTCTAGATCCTGAAATTCCTTCTCCCTTTTCCTCCTTACTACTATAGGTACTTAGGAAGCCTTGAACTCCCTCTCGAAATTTGACCAAATCCTTGGAACCTGATTAAGATTCCAGCTAGCTAGCAATACTCTCCACCAATGATTTGCGGCCCCTATTAGCTTATACACAGCTAACACAACTTTTCCTCCTCGGTGCAGTCCATAGCTGCAAAAAATTTCTCCAAGTCCTCAAGCCATAACTTTGCCTTACCAGCATCTGACTCTCCCTCAAAATATGGAGGTTTCATTTTCAAAAACCTCTCCAAAGTGGCATTGTTTCTGGCCCTAGGTTCTGGTGGTACATCATTACGAGGTGGCGAAACTCTCGCCTCCGGTTCTGGTGGTGGTGGTGGGGGTGGTAAACCTCCCGCTTGACCTTCCTGTGCCAACTCAGTCATAACAGTCATCATGCAACGGAACAAGCCCGCCATACGAGCATTCTCAACCACCTGATTCTGTGGTGGAGGTATCTCAACCTCTGGTTCATTTGGAACTCTAGCCTCTGGTTCAATAGAAACCCTCCTAGGTCTGCCTCTACCTCGGCCAAGACCAGCGCCACTGCTACTAGCTCCTTGTCTAGGAACCACCATGATAAACCTATAAGAAATCACTCGACGTTAGAAATCACACAAAGAACCACTACAAGAAAAATGACATATTGTGACACCTTGTAAGAAGCACTTTTCAAAAAGCCTCATAAAACTATCTATTAAGGCTTTTATAAGTGTCGTTTTACAAATTACTAATTTTATTTTGAAAGGCCTCATAAAGTTATTTGTTAGGGCTTTTATAAGTGTCATTTTACTAAAAAAAAATTAAATTATTTTTTAAAGGCGTTATAAAGTATCTATTAGGGCTTTTTTAAGTGTTGTTTAATTGATTTGGATGTTGAGGCACTTTACAATCAACCCAAAAAAAATTGCCGCCCTCTTACTTTACGAACACGCGCATTTTTGTTTGTTTGTAAGTTTTCCCTTTCCCGCACTGGTTATTTTCTCCCTGTATTCCCAGCAACTCTCTTAGTCTCAAGCCCTCAACCACTGGATACCTGCGCTCACTATCTTCTTTGTCATTGCCGCAAGTTGCCGTCGTGCAACCACTTGCAAGCACTCATTGTCCCAATCCCCAAACCCTCTCAGCCGCTCGTGCGCCCTCAGCCACTCGCATAACATACCACGCTCTTTGCGTCTGGTAAGGAACAAGACGTAATTTGTATCCCGTAACCTCAAGTCTCTCAGCCTCAACCCGACTGCTGGCAAACTGCAATTTTGTTCTGATTTGGTAAGATTGATCTCTAATTACTAATTAACTATTAAACCTAATTTATTTGCGTACAACCTAATGAATTTGGCATTAGTTTTTGGAAGGAGGGTCAGATCCTCAAATAAGTTACTGATGGGAACCCAAAAGTGTGATAACATTAGTTGGTTTTATGATTTATTTTAGAGCAAAATATTACACTTTTGGTTGGTTTTTGTGTTGATTTTGATGTAGGTTCACTGAGGCGGTACAAAGAGGAAAGTGTTGGATTCAGGCAAAGAGGAAAACTTGGGATGTCACATAGGCACGTGATATCCACATTTCGGAGCTGAGCTGTTTAGCTAGTCACTGAAGTTTTGGGCAGACCTGTTAGACAGTTAGACAATGCAGTTATTTCTGTCTAATTCAGTTTATGTATTAAATTAAAATATTGATTTGCAAGTAGTGGGCGGTTTTAGGAAGTTACCGGTAGTTTTAAAACTACCGAGTAGTGGTTTAATGGGAGAGTGGAGTGATATTTATGTATGTATTTCCTGAACAATTAAAGGGGATTCGATCAGAAAATTGGAGGCATCAAACAGTAGCTAAAGAATTGGGTGCACAAAATCAGAAAATTGTCATTCTTCAACCTTTTCTAGGAAAATTTTCACTACAAAAGAAGGAAAATGATGAGAAGCTGGAATTAGTGCAGGTAAAATGTTTGACAAATGTACCTTTCCAAGGCAGTGAGGAGGTACAAGGAAATACTATGACATTATATTTCACACTTGAGGTAACACCCAGGTTTGATTTTGCTTCTTTTTCATTACCATTTTCAAGAGAAAAAATTCTTCCTCCATTACCAATTATCATTGGTAATAATTTGACCGAGTTGTAGGAAGAGTGGGCGTTGGGTCTAGCTACAGACGGTAAATAGCGGCGCTAATTGGGAGGCAACCCAAAGTTTTTTATTATTATTTATTTTATTGTTATTTTAATTTCTAGATTTTCTTAGTTTTAATTAATTTTTCTGTTGTTTTAATGTTTCTTTTGAGTTTGGTTTATGGCAACAGGTTTTGAGCCTGTACAGAAGAAAGTGCAAAGTGAATTGGGTGAGATACTGAGAGCAAAAAATTTTCTTTAAGGCGTGCAGACTAACTACAGGGGGTTAAGTGTCAAGGTCACAAAGAAGGAAAAGAAGCGGCTGAATAGTGGACGTTAGGCCGCTCAAATAGAAATCCCAAATTCTAATTTGGGGATTTTTGACCTAACTCTCTTAATTCCAAAGAAATTGAGCGCCAAAGTCCATCTTTTTCCCCACATTGTGCGAATTTCTTCATCTCCCCAAAGTCTTCGGCCACCATTGTTGTCTTCTTCTTTTGTCAATGGCTCCCAAGCACCACGTCGCTCCACCTCATGCTCCACAACGACGGTCGAATTGGTTGCTCGCGATTATGCCGCGTCGAGTGGTCGTCGCATCATCAGAGCCGGTTGAAATTTCAACCACTTCTTCATCTTCGCGGCCTCTTCACATTCATCGCCGGAGTCCTATGCGCCGCCGGCCTCTTCAACTTCTTCAGTCGCGGCGAGCTCTACCCCATCAGTTCCGGTGTCCCGCGCGGCCGGTCCCTCGCATCAACGAACACCCCCGCCGCCGCCTCCTCCTCGTCCTCCTGATTAGGGAAGTTCTTCTCCCTTTTTATTTTGGTACTTATTTGTTCATTGGGGACAATGCACAGTTTTGGTGTGGGGGAGGGATTTTGGATTTTGGTGAATCTTGAAATCTTGGATGCATGTTTTTTGTTGTTGTTGTTGGGTATTCTTGTTGGATATGAGGATATGATTTTTGATGTTGGGATGTTTGGTATTTTAATGTGCATTATCATGGTAAAATAGGAATTTTTGATATGTGATGGAAATTTATTTGAAATGTTTCTGTTTTAATTTAATTGCATGTTTAAGAAAATTATTCTTCAACCTTTGGATATGTATGTGTTGACTTATAGCCATTTAAAGTGAGGTTTTGGGCCATTTTTTGGAGCATTCAATTCATTATGCTCTCAGTTCTTCTTGTGTGTTTACTCGCACTCGGATGCCAATTCTAGAACTTGCATGTTTGCTTACATTTCGAGATCACATAAATGGGTTTATGCACTAACATGATTAAGGCATTTAGGAAATACCAATTTTGGCTATCTTTTTTCTATCCGACCCTTTTAATATTACCCCCTAGTTAGCCCTTTTGAGCCTTACCTATTTCTTTGACTCAACCAGATTTAAATGAACCTTAGCCTTTTTAACTTTCTTTTTCATTACCAATGTCAAGAATTGTAGGAATTACATGTGAATCATAGTTTTTATTCAGTCTGTGAGTTGAACATTAGATGAAGTACATCCTGTTTTGTACCAGAATATGAGATATTTGGTTTTGAGTTGTGCATTGAATGTGGTTCTGCTTTAAGAAGTGTGTCAAATAAGAGCTTCAGTTCATCTAGTGGCTGTAAAAAAAAAACAGCAGAACAAAAGTAGTGGCAGCAGGCCAAGAGTTTGTAAAGAAAAAAAAAAAGAAGAAGAAGAATAAAAGTTTGAAGAAGCAGAATTGAAGTCAAAATCTTAATATCCATTTTCAGTTGTGCAAAAGTGTTGTGATCAAGGATTTGAGCTTCATGAAGACATTAATCAGTGATAATTGAGCTGTGAGTAATGTGTTATTTCTACAATTCCTTGACATTTTATTTCACCTTATATCCTTATACCATACCTGTTTAACCCCTAGCCCCGTTACAACCTTTAAAAGACCTTTTGATTGGTGCTTTAAACTCATACTTAGTGATGGAGATTTGATCAACTTGCAAGCTTATGGTAATTGCATTCCGTTGTGCTGAGTCGAGTGCTTAATTACATATCCTTATCTAAACACTTGAGTGGATGAGTGTCTCCGTGAGGATGGTTGAGACATGCATATGTGAAGGTTGAAGATTCTTTTGGAAACATGTTAGTTAATTTAGATGACACATTTTAAAGAATTCCATTACTTTGATTTAATTTTGATTTTTCTTATGGTCATGCACATTGACATACTTGCATCCAAGTAAAATCATATCTTCATAAGTTATACAGATACAAACATGCATTCTTGTCTGGTTTGAAGATGCTTGAGGACAAGCATCGGTTTGGTGTGGGGGAATTTTGATGGGAACCCAAAAGTGTGATAACATTAGTTGGTTTTATGATTTATTTTAGAGCAAAATATTACACTTTTGGTTGGTTTTTGTGTTGATTTTGATGTAGGTTCACAGGCAGCTGCAAAAGAGGAAAGTGTTGGATTCAGGCAAAGAGGAAAACTTGGGATGTCACATGGGCACGTGATATCCACATTTCGGAGCTGAGCTGTTTGGCTAGTCACTGAAGTTTTGGGCGGACTGTTAGACGCTTAGACAATGCGATTATTTCTGTCTAATTCAGTTTATGTATTAAATTAAAATATTGATTTGCAAGTAGTGGGCGGTTTTAGGAAGTTACCGGTAGTTTTAAAACTACCGAGTAGTGGTTTAATGGGAGAGTGGAGTGATATTTATGTATGTATTTCCTGAACAATTAAAGGGGATTCGATCAGAAAATTGGAGGCATCAAACAGTAGCTTTGAGGTAGAGAAAAGTCACTAACAAAGGCTAGGAGAGAAGTGTAGGGAACTTGAATTCTTCTTGTAAGTTTAACACCTGCTGGAACATTAAACTTTTGCTTGTTGTAAGTTGTTTTAATTATGTTTAGTAGTTAAATTATTTCTTCCAGTTAATGAACAATTAAGCCTCAAGCATTTTACTTTTGTGAGATCTAATAGATTTAATTCTTGTTTTATTTACAAATATTTGTTCGTTCTCCGTTTAACACGTTGGAAGATTGTTGTGTCTAATTAATGTTTGTGGCCAGAATATTAATTAACATAATAGTCTATAGCTAGTTAACGCTGTTGATCCGTAATTGTCCTCGGTTTTAACAAAGTGGCGAGTAATACACCTTTTAGGCATCACAAGCATAATCGGACCGTATTACGGGAACGGATAATCATTGTTACATGTTATTGCTTCAATATGCATGGCTTTGAATCGGGTCTCTCTCTTCTTAATGCAACCGGGTTATTAAATCTTACGAGCGTCTCGGAGGTTGTAATTCGGTTAGACGATAATTAACGAGCGTCTCTTGATTATCAACACAGTAAGGCGAGATTGAGTGTTAGGCGTTTGTCGACACTTATAACCGGTTTATTTGTAATTTAACAAGATATTTTTGCATCTATGATCAGAAATAAAATGCGAGACGAAATTGAATCATTGGCTGGAATTTATTTTATTGAATTAAGTCAAGTATTAATTTGTTAGTTTAATTAAAAGCATTAATTTTCAGTTAATTAGTTAATTAGTTTATTTTTAGTTAATTAAAAATATAAATTCGTATGCATTATTTACTTAGTAAAATTCTAAAAAGGAATAAGTACAACGTTCCCTGTGGATACGATCCCGACTTACCTTATACTTGTTATTAGGGAAATAGGTGAATTAATTTTGACGAATTGACACTCGTCAGTTACCTAGCATTAGTTTGATTTGTTCTATAAGATTTTGTTCTTATGTTATTAGGTTCTTAAAAGGACAAATAAATAATGGGGAATTTATTACAAATGCTTATGTTTTATTGAAATCAAACGGTCTTGATTTTATTAGGAAAACTGTGGTTTATGGGTTTTCCCAATAGTCGAAAAGTACTTGTGTAGTTGATTGATTGGCACAACTTACTGCAATTTTCTCATATGCCCCATTCAACAAAGACTAACTGCTACATATTTATTTCTTCCCCTTTGCAGTTGTATGGATCTCATATTCAGTCAGTTGTCCTCAATTTTTTGGTCATTTTAGTATACTGTACAATCTTACACATTTGGTAATTTAATAATTCATGCAAATTCTTGAGGTCTGAATCCCCTTCACAGTAGCTCTACTAAGTTTCATTTTGGAATTTTAAGAGTCATATATGATATCTTCCTCTAGCTTAGACTATCCTGAATAAATTTTAATAATTATCTTTGATTATGAGAGAGTTTGTAGAGTAACAAAAATCCTTATTTAAACTAATGTCAAAAAGTGTCTTTCCAATCTTTTTTAGGAAGCCATGGTGACCTTTATTTGATATTCGTGGGGAGGATTGGGTGAGCCCCTGTTAAGTTCAGCTTTGCGTTTGGTTGGATATACGAGTTTTGGGGGCAGTAAGTATGCTCAGAGGAATTCTCAAATTTTTTGGGAAAAGGATGTCATTTTCATTGTTGAAAGATTATAATTTCTTTTCATGCTTCTCTTTGGGCATCGAGTTTGGCACTTTTAGAGGGGGTGTGTGTGTGCCTATAGCTAACACTACAAGAGAATGGAGAGAAGTTTTGCACTAGTCTCTCCCTTTAATGTATATCTCCTTTTATTTTTCTGCCTTTTTTTTGGTATTGTGGGATGGATCATTCGTTGTTTTTGTATTTCCTTATCTTATTCCAAAACATTCTCCTTTTATCAAAAAAAAGAAAGAAAGTAGTAAGGACTGGCCCAAGAGCTACTAAAATACTTTCTACAAGTGCATGTGTAGGTTGGTTGTATGTAGCAATATTGAGCAGATGAAAAGAGGTATTATGATTTAGAAGATAGTTTTACCTTTGTGGTGAGCTCTACTGCTGTATATTCCAGGTTAGAGGTGGTAGTTTTTGTTACCTCCCTGAAGTGCCTATTACTAGTAAGCATTCTCTTCCAAGGATATCTTCATGTTTCTTGACGTGGAAATTTGTGATTGAGTTTGGTGTGAGTTTATCCTTGATCCATTGAGGTGGATTCAATTGCAAGCACTACTAATTGATTTCTCCCTCCTTCTCCGCTTGTACAACGACCAACTCATAAGGGAAGATGTAATAATAGGATCTAACAGCCAAAGTCTTACTCTTAACCATTTTTTAAGTCCCTGCTTGACTATTTCTTCAAGGAAAAAGATGATTTTTGTAGATATCTTTCCTTGGTTTTTTGCATATGTTTCGCTTGTCTTCGTTACATTGGGGCTTCTATAGTGAGCTTCATGCTCTCTATCAGCTATTATCTCTTTAGATTTCTATTTCTTTGGAAATCCTGATGAGAGAGAAGTTGACGAACTCCTCTGTCCCATTTCAGTAATGTTCCTTCAAGGATTTCTGCTGATGACATGTTTGGAACCATAATTCATGTGTCTTTATAGCAGTCGGTGCATGTGGTATTTTATGTCACTTTAGTATTCCCTTGCATTTCCTTCTCTCTGATTTCATATGGAAGGTTACAGTCTCTTTGAAAGTTAGATCATTTGTTTGGTCTCTTGTTTATGGAAATCAATACAACTTCATGCAAAGAAGACAATGTAAGAAAGTGCTAAGCCCAGATGTTTGTGATATCTACATGCAAGCTACTGAGACACACTTGTACCTCTTTCCAGATTGCAATGTGGCTTGGTGGTTGTAGGGAGTAATATTCATGCGGTCTTTGGCCTCTCCATGAGCTAAAGCAATATGCATGTTTCATGGTCTTCCTTTGTCTGACTTGGTGAAAGATTGGCTAGCTATAGTGGGTCCTTAGCTCTTGATCTTATGATTGTTTTGTGTGCTGTCATGTGTCTTTTCCCATGTGTTTGTTATGGTAGATTTCTTGTCCACTTTTGATTATTTTTCCTTTTAACTAGATTTTTATTTCTTTTATCAAACAAACCCACAAGAAAAGGAAAAACCGGAAAGCACCATACCAGGTTATTCTGCAGTTCGTTACTTATGTTCTCTTTTATGTTTTCTTTTGGGGAAATTTTTTCCTATGGCTTTTAAAATTGTTTCTCAATTTTTTTTTGTCTTCCATAAAAAGTTGGCGCGACACCTAGTACATATAATTTTGTCAAGAATGTGAATTTTGTTTTACATGTCTTAAGTTACATTTGTCAATGAAAGTTCTGAACTTGATCTGTTTACTTTATAAAGTAGGTTCTTGTAAACACTCGTTGGACTACAGACCGGAAAGCGGAGGGGGGGGGGTTTAAGAAAAGCTTTCCATTTTTACTAATGCTTGTCAGGGTGTATTTAACTTGGTAGTTTGGTTTGGCTAGATTTGTAAGTATCTGGCATTGTTGTCCCCTAGAAGAAAACACGAGTATAAGATGTATTTTCTTTATTTTTAATTTGTAAAAAATTTTCTAAATTTTCTTAACAATGCTGGGCAATGCAATTCAATTTGATGAGGTGTATACTCTTCTCAAGGCGTAAACACCTCTGTTGCTTGTCTGGTATATCTACATTGTTCTTGCATACATGGTCTATATATAACCTTATACAATTATTCAACTTAGTCCAAGAAAAGGAACACTCATTGTTGATGAAGTTTGAATCGTGACACTCTATTATAGACAGCCTGAAGCAACTTTTAGTTACTTATAGCATTTTGATAAGTTATTCGAACTTTGAGCAACCAACTTTTCTCGTTACATGTTTCTTCATGAGTGATTTCTTTTGAGTGATTGGTATGTATACTAATTGCAGATGAGTCTATTTGAGGGTAAGTACTCATCCAAAGATGCCTATCTGTAAGTAAATTTCACTCACGAATGTAAAATTTTACTGCAGGTTGCAGCCAAGAAGGGAACTCTTAAAAATATAATCTCTAAACGTGTAGAACTGGCTTATAATTATGGTCTGATACTTATCCCTGAAGGGCTGATTGACTTCATTCCCGAGGTAAAGATATGAAACATATGATTAATATTTAATGCTTGCTCACCTGCTCCTCAGATCTCTAAGCTTTTTCCACGAAGTCATCTGTACTTAGAAGATTCTAAAAAGTAGATATAGTTGCTATATTGTATTTCTCCTGATTTATTGTCCATTTGAGGTGCAACAACTCATTGTATAACTAAATGAAATTTTGGCCCACGAGGTTCTAGATGAAGTTGGCCAAGAAGAACCTTGCACCCCAAGCTCTGCAGCTTTTTGAGTTGCTGCCTCCAACAATTCAAGAATAATTGATGCTTGAAAGGGATCCTCATGGAAATGTCCAGGTGTTTATATCCACTATTGCTTTGACATTGAAGTTACAAAAGATTCTATTCAGATTCAGAATCAAAAAGTGTTCAACATGATAGTGATTGAGTAAGTTTGTTCTCGTGGGTGCGATGCTATTTAGGGTCTGTTTCTGATATGTTTGGAGTGATTTACATGGGTTTCTAGTAGGTCGAGTTTTGGACTCAATATGTATTTGTTGGATCAAATATACCCCACCATCATCATATGTTAATTCTCTTCTTGTGTATCTCTGGAATTGGATGAGATAGTAGCCAAATGATAATATCATATACTTGTTCATGACATTTTCTTTGTAAATTCTATTTTGTAGTAATATGAATATATGATATGATCATCTGTTGACAGAGGCAACAACTGCTGCTTGTTATTGTTCACGTAATATTTTACTTTACCCGTCCCTTTTTGTTCATTATGGTTTTTTTACCTTAATACAACTATTTTTGTGTATTTTTTAGTTCGTATGAGGTCGTTTGCTAGTGACCGGAACATCATCATGAATGCAACGAATGAGGCATCAACTGAGAACATAGAAGTCTCTGTGGACTGCATTTCAATGGAGGTATAGAAATCTTCCATGCTTGAGTTGTAGCTGATTAATTTATAGAAAAGCTACAAAGTACAAATGGCTAGTTTTGAATTCGTACAAGTAAAGTGGTGCATAGTTCCTGGCAAACCCAACATCTGTTTTTGACTCTATGATAAAACTAGTTATACTTTTACACGTATGCCATGAATTACAACCTATATGATTTTTTAAAGCTATGCTTATATTTTTGTTTGATTTATAAATTATAATGCCATGATTTACAACCTACAAAGTATTCATCTCGCTCCCGAGCACCTGCTCGGGTTCAACCTTGATCACCTCCCAACAACCCTGATAAAACCACCCTATAAATCCATCTGCTCCCGAAGCACTGTTCGGGTTCAAAACTTTAATAACATACCATATTTCACTTTCTCTAGATATATCTTGCAAAAAATTGTTATCCTTGATGCGTATGCGAAGCTTGAATCACCGAATCTATTCCAGCTTTTTGGACTACTCTATGGCTGAACCAAACTCTCCCAAAACAGCCTCAAACCTGCCACAAAACCCTCCTACAATCTGCTCAAAATTCTGAAATTTCTTTTGTAAATTACTACCCAAACCCCTATCTTAAATTGGACAGATTACAACCTCTAAAACTGCTCCAAACTATTACATAAATTCAGCCGTGAACAATTTGGTTAGAACAGAATTTTCCCTTACAAAATAGCCAACCAGTTAACAACCAACCTCCTTGCAATAACCCCTATCTCACGCCTAATTACAGCAGGCTTTAGGCTGCCCAGGCAGCCTCCCAACTCCAGCAAACTCACGCACAAAGCTGCTCAAACTCGCGTTCCAATCACGCGACCAATCTGCCTTCAAACAGCCCATGATCTTGAAGATTATGCTGCCCGAACCGACCGCGATCGAAGGAGAACAGGCTGCCACGAACAACAAAAAGAAAACAGAAATAGAGAAGTGATAGATCGGCTTCACCGGACAAGCTTTACTCGCTTGTCGTTAAGAACGCCGTTTGATTAATCTCGTCCCTGTTGCTTCCTTAGACTCATAGCAGCCACTATGTCTACTTTATTTAACCTCCATTCAGCCTTCCAAGGCGGGTTAAAACTGTAAGAAACCCACACAATTCATACGGCAAGGTGCTGTCCCGAATTGGATCTAAACAGGCTAAAAAAGACTCACGAAATTAACCTTGATATGTGCTCGATGGTCCAACACTCCAAGGCTGTCCAAGATAAATTAGGGCAATAATATGCTGATCAAAAATCCTTAAAGCAACTCTCCTTTACTAAGAAAAATGTGTCCATATTATTATTCTAGCCGAAAGTCCCAAGGGAACCAAAACATCCCACGATTTTTATGATTCACAAGGCTGTCCGAACTGTTTGGAAAACAGTCCCAAAGCTGACCAAAATTTCTTGAAAAAGAAGCCTTCTTGAAAACAGAAATTCTACCCAAACTAACAATTTGACCGAAAGATTAAAGGAACTATCAAACAGTTCCAAAAACTCTTTCTAAAAGGATAAAAAAACGAAAATAACAAGATAATAAAGATAGATACGGATTCACCAATTAAGCTTAACTCACTTAACATAAAGAATTCTGACGATTCAATCTTGTTAGGCTTCACTCACCTTGGAACATAGAAATCGATTTGGGGAAGAACAAGCCATGTTCTTGAGGTGTTTATTCAACCTCAAAATCTGCCTATTTCTTGAAGAGAATGTCCCTTATAAAGGATTACAAAAGCTGTGCCCTAATCTATCTAAATTATGAGAATAACCCTAACAAAAGAAATACAAAAGACGGAATTAACTCCTACCTAAAAAAGAGAAAAACAGGACTGACTTATTTTAGGGATTAAATAAACAAAACCAAATTAAAAGAAACATAATAGAAACAACCTTGTTTCCTTCGAAGTAGCCGTCTCCTTCCTTCCTTGCATGGGCCGATAACTAGCCACTCCAAAACTTCTCAAGCCGTGACCCATGTTATAGTCCAATCCCGTGTGCCAAACATTTGTTCCCTCCTTCACAATTAATCCAACAACAGCCCTTTTTGGACTAGGCCAAGTATCCGTGCTCTCCTTGTATGTTCCAATCCACCATTTGGAATATTTGCCATCTTGACACGTATCAATAGCATAATTAGGGGGTTGTCCGAAGCTGGTACTTTCTTCATGTTTTAGCCCATGTCTCATGTAACAAGAGCTCCTCTTTTTATCCTAAGAAATTAACTTTTTGGTCAGTATTTCCTCCATCTCTAAATGATCCTCCCCCCGTTTTTAAAAAAATCTGCCCCTTAATGAGTTATTTTAATTAGAAGCTTGAAAATTGGCTTGGCTTCTATTGTGAATTCAACATATATCCCTTTATTTGCTATATCGACAGAGTTGAGTTTGAATATATGGAGTTGGCGACAACTCGGCTTGTTTAAGGCCTTGTGTGATGTAACATGAATTCTTATTTGATCCTAAGCGTCCGTTGTCTTTTAGCTCAGTAATCCCTCCACCTCCAAACGCTCGTCATCACATTTAGAAATTTAAATTAAACCTTTTCCTCAATTAGTGTGTTTATTAATAATTTACTAAAGTCATGTAGCTAGATAATTGCAGGTTATATGTTTCACTTATGCAGGTTTTGGAGCATGATAATTGCAGTTTACTGCACTTTAGTCTCCTTGGATCTTTCTCATTATCGCAGGTAAAATATTCCACATCAACCCTCCATCTTTCAATGCTTGATGTTAATCATTTACCGTCTGATCAAGAACCTATGTTGAGCAAATTATTTTGTTCAATGATTATCGGTACTTACGGCCAGTCTTAAGATCATGTTATTAAGTATGCCCAAGTGAACACAAAACTATATTCAATACAGTGTCTCATCAAAACAACATGAAAATGATCAAACCTGGTTTGGTGTGAACTAGGTACATAAGCAACTGTAATTTAAGCAATATCCAGTTGTTAAGGGTTCAGATATTCATCTAGTACTTTTCAATAACAACTAGACATAAACTTGGAAAAGTTTGAACCACATAATGCATAATCTTTTGTAATGAGACTAACCTTGTACTATGTTGTGTTATTAGATGAAGGCAAAAAACCACATACAAAGATACATGGTTGTTTGTTAATATTCTTTTGATTGAGATTTTTTTCTTACACTGGTGCAATAGTATCTCTTAAAAGTATAGTAAATTTAGATCAATTGTTGCCAAGGGAATCATCTCTAGTATTGATCCAAAAACACAAGTGGGACGTGCAGATTTAGGTTGTAATTGGTGTGAAGTATCCATTTGAGTCCCCGCGGAATGGTTTGAAGAGTTAATAAGGTCATATGATTTTATTTACAACAATTGGAGATGCGATTGGAGCACCTATAGCTTGACCTTTATCATTGGTATATGTGTATTACTTAAGTCATTAATTGTTATAATGTGCATTTGTATGTCATATTTTTACTTCTACTAATTAAATTTATAAATTTTATAGGTAACACCGCTGGATTTTGACTCAAGCTAGTTGCAATCTCAAAATACTCTACGTGGAGATCATAGATTAGTTAGGATGAAGGCATATGATGTATTAGTGTGTTATATTATTTTTGCTCATGTGATACCGACTATGAATGGTTAGTTTTATTTTGATATGCTTTAATTATACTTGGCCTCGAAGAATGTAATTAAAGTCTTGGTGATTAATTTATGATAGCCTTTGACAATTATTTGTATTTGTTATTTTACATTTTACTATTTTTTCATATTTTGTTTAAAGATAGAATTATAGTAGCATTTAAAATAAATTGATGAGCAGGGATGTTAATTATTACCCTTTAAGGGCTCTTTTTAGTTTGAATATTACTAAATAAGGTATTTTGAAGTGTCATAATAGCTAGTGTCAAAACAACCATTATAGATTAGCTAATGAGGCATTTTGAAGCACCTTAATACCAAACCATAGAAGAGCCTCTACAAATTAGCTATTGAGGCATTTTAGGTGTTGTTTTAATAGTTCTATTGAGGCATTTGATGGTAGTTAATACAGTTTGAATTTTTTTAAGCGACACTTGTAAGAGTCACAATAGTTAACATTTCACATTTTGAATAATTTTACGGGACACTTGTAAGTGACACTACTGAAAATATATTGAGGCTTTTATATGAGCCTCATTATGTTATTCTGTTAAAGCACTTGAAAAAGCCTCAATAGTCTATTGGGGCTTCAAAACAGGCGACACTTGGACCAAGTGCCTCTAGGTTCAAAAAGCCTCAATAGGGTACCTATCGAGGCACTTTTAAGAGCCTTGAAAGACATAATTTGTTGTAGTGAACCAACCCACCTAGGTCATGGAACCTATCCTGGCCGATAGCTAACCAATTGCTCTGATACCAACTGTGACGACCCGACCCGGACCCCGAGGTGGAATCACAAGTCAAGTCGTCCAAATAGGACAACAATACATGCAAATACTCAATTATAGAAAATGACGTGACGCAACATTTTAGTTGAAGCACGACTCGGCACCAAAAGGCCGAAAATTTTTAAAACTTTTTGAAACCTGATATAGCAATTGAAGACAAGTATATCAATTCATCGGCGAATTTACTACCGGAACCCAACACTACATAGTTCATGCAAATAAACCTCGACGGCTACAACATGTCGGAGAAACAACATAATTAAATAAGAGCTAAAGTAATGCCCAGTGGAAGTTTTAAAACATGTGAACCATAATACATCTATACAAGGCTCGGCGTACATGCGCCGGCGCTCAAAAATAAGATACAAGTATAGACATAAAACAAATAAACAAAGTTCCCAAGCAAAGTTTAAATGACTTGCTAAACCCAACGTCCTTACAAAAAGAGAACAAAATAAGGACATTTATAAACCACAACCTCGTCGCGTGCGATCACGGACAAGCGAGAATCTTGCTACACCTCAATGAGCGGTACCTGAACGGCTCGGATCTAAAGCAGTAAAAGGGACGGGGTAAGTCATAAAGACTTTGTGAGTTAACAATTATGCATGTCATGGCATCATGCAGCATACATAGCAAGATATCATCTTTAATATCAAGTCACTCAACGCATTTATTTAATAAACACTTAAATCACATATCCATGGTAGCACATTGTTTCACATAAGTGCTATAAAGTAAATCACATATAAGGAGGATATGTTATGGAACCGGTGCCACTACGTAGCTCCTGCAATACACAACGTTAATATTCGTGCCAATGATACCCGTGATGAGTGTATCAAAGTGCCGAGTTCTCTACTCGGGTACCAAGCTCTCTCCATGGTACTTAGACATGCCAATGTGCTCTCTTGGTTACAGCAAAGGGGCTACTTCCCCACTGTGGCCAACAGTGGAGGCGTGTGTCATAAAAACCCGGTATAACAACCCATCACTATCACGAGTCCCATAACTCGTGATGGCGATGCACTGTCACACCAACGACTCAACCAAATATACCACCTGGACTCATGCAATGGCAAGTAGATGTTTACTCTCCATATAATCTCAAATAAGGAACAAGTTCGACAAGAGCGAACTTATTCAACAAGTAGTTGTTTACTTATTTAAGAAATCACATAGGAATTCGACAAGAGCGAATTCAACATATCAAATAGATACATTATTCTACCACATGCTCTCAATCATGCATTTACTTCACACGATCACAAAAATGCATAAGAACTCAATCGAGTCTTAAAAGCACACAAACATCAAGGCATAAGCATCAATCCATCTCAAAGTATCGTAAGCTAATTCATTAGTCTAACGCACTACATTCGTCGTAGGGATTGATTGTGGAGTCGTTATTGTTCATAACTCCCTAATTTCAACTCCGGTGAGTTTTTCTAAAATTCAACCAAGTAGAGCATTGATACTATATGTATCTTTTCTAAGTTCTCCGTTCATTTAGAACTCGATAACTAAGCCGTTCATGTTCTAAAACTAGCCTTAAACACAATCCCGAGTTTCAAACCCTAGTTTCGGTAATTTTGTTAAACCTTGAATTGAACCGAATTCTTTCACAAGAGTTATTCCCAAGCACATTATAAACAACATTCATGTTTTACAAAATGTCAAAATCATAACTTCATAGAGATTTCATAAAATCATACTCATATTTTATATGTTGAATTGAAGGTTTTGTCTTCACAAAAGATGTTCACAATCACTAATAGAACAACTATAATGAAGGGGTCATGCTATTTTATTTAACATGGAAATCTCAGGGAATTGTCACTCACCTTAGTCCTATGATTAATGGAGGAAAGGTTGATTAGAGCAAGGATTGTTGTAGAGAAGATTGAAAGCTTCGATTTGGCGGTCTCGGTTCGACGATCGGACCACCGGATCTCTGGGAAATGGTCTCTCAAGTTGGTGTGACCTCCATGGACGAAATTTGAGCTAAGTCTCTGAAGTTCAGCTTGTTGTTGGTCAACAATGGGTGTAGAGGCTGAATTTTGTGTTTATATACTTCCCAAGAAGTCCCTAATCCAAGTGAAGGGCTTTAAAAGAATTCTAATTGGCCAAGGCATGCCAGCCTTTGATAAGCAAGATCCAAGGGTCTAAAAGGGTCTTAGACGAGTCAACAAAGATGGCTTTGAGTGACCAAGGTCAGCCAAGGGGCAAGGGTTCAAGAGTCATTAACCAAAACACTCAAAAAATCTCACATTGCTGAAAACAAGAGGATCCGGTCGCATCCCCCTTGAACCATGCGACCGCAAGTGTCATTTCCAGCATTCTGCACAAAATGACTAGCTCTCAGCATCTCCACGCGAGCCAACCTCCAAAACTCAATGCGACCGCGAGGTTCTGACCTAAAACTTGTCCTAAACATGTCCTAAATGATTCCAAACTCAAAGGAAACAATCCTAAGGTGTAACCAATCCCAAAACAAGTCGGAAACACACCCGAAACACATCCGAAACAAGTTAAAACATGGCTCGAACCACTCGACAATTGGCCAACGAATCAAACACGAATCAATCCCAAATTAATCTAGGATAGAATGAACATGTATTTGGATTGTTTAATCATGGTTATGGCTTGTATTCAAGGCCTAGAACTCAACCGAACTTCTCTCGAGACGAAATGAAGGTAATACAAGCAATGATGTACAACATCAAAATATAAACGAAGCAACAAAGCTTCTAAACTCCCAACCAAGCACACAACAACTAAGATGAACGTTATAAACCTTAGATGCAAAGTACTAAGACTCTCATGAGACTTATCAAGGTGATAACACAATACGAAGAACACTCGAAACATCAACACAAGGCATGCAACGCATGGAAGACCATTATTCTATTATGATCATAACCAACTCAATGCCAACATGATATGAATGAAATGAAGTCTCAAATATGTCAAGACATATAATAAACATGTTATAATGATGACAAACATGAAATGGGGTTTGGGTTCTCACACGGCTCGTCGATTGGTTGGCCGAAGCTCTGGTAATCGCCGGAACACTCCAAGAACCCACTTCTCTCTCTCTCTCTCTCTCTCTCTCTCTCTCTATGTTTGACCGGTTGGAGAGATAACGATGTGAATAAATTCAGATTAGAAATGAATGGAAAGATGCCTTGAGGCTTATATACTACTAAGGGGAGGTCAAAGGTCTAACATACCCTTATAAGGGATAAAGGAGGGATTTATATTAAGGGTAGGATATGAAATTTCATCAAGACAAGTCATAAAAGACTGCTCATTAAGAGAAAAAAGGCTGCTGTTTGAGGGCTAAAGTCTGCTGTTTGAAGGCTGCTATTAAAGCTCGAAGTCTGCTGGTCAAGCAGCTCGAAGTTTGCTGGTAGAGCAGCCAAAAATCTGTCGGTAGTACGGCCCAAAGTTTGCTGGTAGGCAGCTCAAAGTCTGCCGGTAGTGCAGCCCAAAGTCTGCTTGTATAGCAGCCCCAAGTCTGCTGGTATAGCAGCCCCAAATTTGCTGGTAGGCAGCCCCAAGTCAGCTGGTGGGCAGCATCGCGAGGCTATCTTCCGACGGCTCCCGTTTGCACATCGTTCGACGAAACGACGTGATTTCTTCGCCAGGCGGACCCTAAGGACTTAAACTAAACGCCTTAAAATCTCAAATCAAACTAAAACCATCTTGTATGATATCTCAGACAAAACAATTCATTCGCGTACCATATTCGATCCGTAACTAATAAATGACAACGAAATCACGTCGAACAAACTAACGATCGAAACAATGATTGGGCAAGTATAAATACTTACTTTAAAGTATGTTAAAAGCCTAATAAAGAGTCTCAAACTCAAACTTAATTTAGAATTAAGTCCCACAAAAATACGAAAGACGAAATGTTTACGAAATGCGAATCGTGAAACCAAACTTACGACGACGACTATGCTTTGAACGACGTGACCTCATGCAAACATTATAGACACGATAATAAGGATATTAAATGTATCCAAGTGAGTACACGAATACCTAGGATCCCTCAAAGGTCGCGAGTAAGCAAGAAGTACGAAATCATTCTATCGAGTCAAATACTTAAAGATTCAGGGTCTTACACATACCCAGGAAACTATCCCCCATGAAATCATCACCAAATAAAACCAAGGAATATTCATATTGATATATGTTCTAGGTATTTTCAACCGTTACAGTTTTATATGCGGTGCTACGGGGCTCCAGGATAACCTTTTCCATTTCGTTGGTGGCGAGACTGACATCTTCGAATATCTCCCAACCAGGACGTCTTTTCCCATTTTGGTCTATCCAGGGCTTTGGGAACATGAGATAGGTATCTGTTTCTCTTTTCCTTACAAAATACCCATTCAGAGTTTTTCTATACAGTTGTAGAGAAGGATCCTAGGCCGCTTTTCACGTTCTGCCTTATTCTTTTCACACTTTTCTCTCATGACTGCTGCTAACTTAGCTGGTGTAGGTTTGTATCCTAAATCAAATTGAGGAGTACATTCTTTGAGTTCATCTTGGACTAAATTGATAAGCCCCTGTTGATATCTGTTAAGACCCAAACCAGACATATAGTTTATTTTTCGAAGCATGTTTAATGGGACCATATCTCTGAAGGTCGTGGTTTTCTTTCCAATAATGTCAGTCTCTCGCTTGTATTCATTTGCATGGACTCTGGCCTGATGGGTGACTTCAAAGCCACTTAGGAAGATACCCGTGTCATATTGTTCTATCTCGAGGATAGGGATATCCCCACTTTCTTTGTTTTCCACAATCTTATCAGCAAGTATGATCACTATATGGTCTTCGTGGATGAACTTGACAAGTTGGTGCAGTGAAGAAGCTACCCCTTTTACCCCATAGATCCATAGACGTCCTAGTAATAAACTAAAAGTGGCAGGAATATCTAGGACTTAGAATTCAACTGACATAGTCAGCAGCCCAATTGTCATCATCAGAGCTACCACCCCTTGGACACATCGACTTGTGTTGTCATATGCCCTTACTATCTGTGATGAAGGAGCTAATTTCGAGATTTTTGTCCCTAGTTTTGCTAATGTACTCATAGGACATACATTCAAAGACGAGCCGTTGTCTATTAGGACCCGAGGAACCCTTTTTTTCATGACCCCTACAATGATGTGAAGAGTGCCAATATGGTTGGTTCCTTCCTTTGGCAGATCCAAATCGGTGAACACAATCACATTCCCAAAATGTATGTTTTCGATCATTTGGGTTAGCTCTACTGGAGATGTTTCAATAGGGATAACTGCCTAACTTAAAGATTTAGCCAATGTGTCGCGATGACTCTTGGAAGCACATAACATGCCCTAGATGGATATATTTGCTTGGGTTTTCTTCATCTAAGTCATCAGGGTATCTTCCATGCTCTTAGCCCCAGTGTCTACTTCTTTATCTTTCCCATAGTGGTCACCATTTTCCTAGTTTGGTTGATATGCTTGACCAGATCTTGTAAGATGGCTGACATCGCCACCAATCCAATTGGTTTTCTTAGTGCTTCTCATAGTTTGACTGCCACCCAAGATAGTGTCCTAAGAGAGAATGTTGCAGCTCAGCTCTTTTATTCAAAACGAAAAAGACACAGTTGCTTTATTCCAGTTTATTATAGCTGAGTGGACGTACATATATTTGTCAAAATTTCTTTGCTTGATCTAGGACAAGGGGTTGTTCTCTTGTATCTGATACAGTGATGATTTTATTATCGATGAGGTCTTGGATGGCACCCTTGAGTAGGTAACATTTATCGATGAGATGACCACTACAACGATGGTATTCACAATACTGGGCATGATTCCATGTGCTAGGTAATGGGTTTGGAGGTGTATAATTCTTGAGCGGTTTAAGTTGACCATGGGTCCATAGCCTTTAAAAAATCATAGACCTTGAAGTAGGCAAATCATCATAATGCTTTCTTTCCTGTCCCCTCTTTCCTTTCAGATGGGGTGAGATGTTTGGCTGGGATTTGTTTGAGAAGCATGATTGTATATCTTCTTCTTGATATGAGTAGTGTTGTGCAAGAAACTTATTGTATGAGTTTCTATTTTAGGGGAGTCATTCTTTTTCATGCATGCAGGTCATTCTGGTTAGTGTCCCATGGGTCATTTGCTAGGTATAGGTGTTGGAAGGATCATAAGGGATGTACTTTTTTTTTTATGGTAATAGGCATTTAGGTGAGTGATCTCAGGGTTGGTGTTTGGGAATGAGATGATTGGTGGACTGGAGTTGTAACACCCCGCTCCTTCGTTATCTCGGTTTGCGTGCTATACTTGCACTTCTTCCTTTGTTGATCGTATGATTGGTTCGCGTGAGGGTCTAGATATGTGTGAGAGACCATATTAAGACCAAAACATTATTAAGAGACTCCATATAGTTGTTGACTTGCTAAAGTCACAAGTCGTGACTCGACGATAGTCGAAATGCGACGCGATTGAGGGTTTGCTTGCGTTTTGTGTTCGTGACCTCGGTTTGGGTCCTAGACCTTTATAATATGATTGATTAACATGTTTATATGTATTAGACTTCAAGTTGGAGATGTTCTTTAAGTCTATCGATGATTTGGAAGCTTTGGAGATAGTGCTCGTCTCTATCGCGTAATTCGAAATCGAATCGCGTAATCGTCTCTCCTTTGGGACTCTTATTTCCCTAGTCGTTGTTCAACTTCTTAGAATTATTTAAGCTTGTTCATTAGCCCTTAGACTTGCCTTAAAAGTCTCCTTTCATTGCTCGTTCGGTTGCGAGTTCATTCGTCGTTCCGGTTGCACGTCGTTGCACCCCTTCCCGGTTTCGCTCCGAGTTGTCTCGGGAGTTCTTTGGGTGTGTTTCTGACTTGTTTTGAGTTGGGTTAGACCTTAGAATGATTGCCCATAAGTTTGAGACCATTTAGGACATGTTTAGACCAAGTTTTGAAGGTTCAGAGGCCCAGGCGCCCGCCTGGCCATAGTGAGGCGCCCGCCTCAAGTACTGAGAGCTTTGCAAAATGAAGATATCTTTGGGCAGAGCCAGTGCGCCGCGCTGAGGATGTTGAGGCGCCCGCCTCAACATCAGATACACATTTCGGGATTTTTTCCCCTGTTTTGATATTGAACGACTTATACACCCAATCCCCCTATCTAAACCTTTTCTAGACCCCACTTAAACCTCCCTAACCCTCCTTACTTATACCCTAACATCTCTAACAAGTTTTATGGTTGGATTAGTGAGTGATTGAGTGGATTAATTAAGCCCAAATCAGATTTTTAAGACACCACATTGTGGTGACACTTGTCCCACTCAATTCTAACCCCCTTTTAAGCCACAATCTGAGAGTTTGACTCTCATTTCTCTCCTCCCTTCTCCAAAAACGGGATTAGCTTCCTCCATGGTTCCTCCTTGAGTTCTTGAAGGTTTCTTCTTGGTTCCCTTAGCTCCCTTCCTCCATTGTTGAAGCCAAGCCATAGGATTGAAGAGCTTGTTGAGAGGAGCATTTCCAACCGATTAGTTTTCTTCTTTGCTTTCTTGGGTGTAGTATACAAGTAAGTTACCTCTTCTCTCTTTGATTTTGTACTCATTGATCCTAAGGAAAACAAACTCTATGCTATTTGAGGTCAATGAGTACACATACTTGCTTTGTGTGATTTTAAACTTGTGATTTGAGCATGTGAACTTGTTAAGAGCATTTGTAGGATGACTTCTATGATTATTGAAGTATATTGCTACTCTTCATCTTATGTTTCTAGGATTGTGAGCATGCTAGAAATCATGTTTACATTCTATTTGGGTTTATGGTGAAAGTATACCTAAGTTCGGGGCCTTGGGTGTGTTATCTCACTAGATAATATGAGTATGACCATTTAATTGAGATTATGTGAATTATAAGATGGGTATTTGATTATGTTGAGTTTTATGAATTTTAGGGCTTGATAATCAAGCCTGAATTATTGGAGGAATTGTTGTTAAATAAAGTGGGTATTAACGTTTAGGAGGTTTTGGATGATGTTGTGTGTTGGGAGAAATTGGTTATCCCTTTGTTAAGGATTTTATGAATTTTGGGGCTTGGGAATCAAGCCCGAATTATTTTGGAATTTGCCATAAATTGAAGAGGATGATAATGTTGGGATTTGTGGAATGAGTAAATAATGAAACTTAATAGTAAGACTCAACGGAGTCGTTACAAGTTCAATAACATACTAATAACCGTTGGGATGAATTCCTACGATGTTCGGGTTTTGGTTAGTTATGATGGTGAGCACCCGAGGATCTCGATTGGTGTCCAAATGAGACACCTACGTTATAGAGATTTATTAGGGGATTTATTTGGAAGCGTGCTCGGGAGAGCACGGTACATTAAAAGACCAACCTATGGTCTTGAGTATGGTTGAAAGATAATGATTGGGTTAGTTCTCACTTTTGGGAAATGATCGGTTGTGCATGAACGTACTTGTGGGTTATGACTACGGTGTAGTCTTTGGTTTGATTTTAGTAGAGGTCCATTATAGACCTCATAATATGATTCTTGGTGGGTTTATACTATTCTTGATTTAAATTGGTGACTTGAGATCTTTTAAGATTAATTGGTTGTGAGCAATGTATTTGCCTTGACTTGATTTATGGTAGAGAATAATAACCTATTTGGTCGGATGAGTTCGCTCTTGTCGAATTCATTCCTTATTTGTTTATGTTGAGTAAATACATACTTGAGCATTTGGTCGGACGGGTTCGCTTGTCTGTCGAATCTCGATCCTTATTTGGTCTTTACGAGTAAACATCTACTTGTGCATTGCATTAAGTCCATTCTGGCACTATTTGGTTTGATTTTTATGTCGTGGTGGGACGATACATCGCCTATACGACCGGGATTCGTGATTCTTCTCCGTACAGGACCTCTACGCCCCTCCGCACTGTGAGGGAAGTAATACCCTAGCGTAGCTGTCGTGCGACGCTTGAAGAGATTCCCGATATATCGTCTTGGAACCTGACATCGTGATCCTTCCATATATAACGGTGTTTTCTTGCAGGGAGCTACGTAGCCGGTAGGGCCCATAACATATCCTATTGTGATGTTTAATACGCACTTATGTGAATAACGTCTAAAGTGCAAATTGTGATCATTTGAGGGCTAGGCCGGGTCTTGGTTTTTACGTGCTTATGTATAAGCACTTATATGAATAGTGCTATGTGGTTGTGCTATTAAGATACCATGATTTTATATCACGCTTGTGCATTATGCCATGCCACGTCATGCTATGCCATACATTTGCATTTAGTAACTTCTTTGGGTCATTATGACTCACTCAGTGTGTTTGTTTTCCTTAGTTTTTTGCGGTCGTTCGGCTTTTGGTGCTAATGGTTGCTTGAGGTGGTCTTAGGGCAATAGCTTGGAGTTATGTATTGTTATTATTGTATTTAATATCTTGTGAGACACGGACGTAAAGTTATGTAAGCTTTACTTGGTAGTTATGTTAACATTTTATTATCGTATTATTTTGGGGAGCCGACTTGTTTGGTTGAGCTATTGTATTTATTTAGAGGTTATACATTTGTCTTTTCCAGCAAGTTTTTAGCTCGCAAGTTCTAAAATATTATGTTATTGTTATTTCGGTCTCAGACAACTTTAGTCGAGACATTGGTTTAGTATTTTAAT
>JABEVN020000227.1:0-45669 GCA_013146195.2 Codonopsis lanceolata | reverse complement strand
CAAGTCATTAACCCATTCAAGCTTACCGGCTTAATAAAATATAATGTGAGGTCTTCCTTAATCCTCAACTCAAATCAAACCAAGACTACTACGCTAGTCTCAAAATATCCACCAATCAAGACTTATTATTTTAGTCTTTATTTTAAGTACACCGAACTCAATCATAGTCTAATCGTCATACATGATCGATAACCCGACACCATACCCAAAACTTCATGACTACTCTAGTATTGGTCACTTTTCCTAGCGTTTTCATAAAAATCGCTTGAGAAGAGAATTCTCTTAAATCTTCTCTTAAAATAATCTAAATGATTTGCCATGTCTCCATTCTCCATGCTCCCATATGCTAAATTCTAGTTAGTCTCCATAACATAAGTGTCGCCATTGGACACAACCAAAAAGCCGATGTGCACAAACATAACTTAAAAACAAACCCAAACATTGTAGGGTTTCAACTTGAAACTCTTTTCATCATTTATTGGCCTTATGACTCGTTGAGTCTTATTAACACATTTCATTCTTTATGTGTTTTATAAATTCACAGTAATAATTTCTTGGTTTACAACCAAATCTCAATAGTCATTGGGCTTAATTCCCAAGACTAAAGTCCACAAAAACATCTCAATCACTGTATTTTAAAGTTTGGAAGTTATGTTCTTCTCCATTAACCAAAATCAATCATCGTGGGATTTCAACCCAAGTTCACTTAACATATTATCAAGCTTATAATGACTCAGTTGAGTTAATCTACCCTTTCTAAAATTTTTAGGGCATAAAGCTATGGTTCAATTCTCCCTATATTCATAACTATCCACAATAGCCATCATCCGGGTTCGTTTAACTCACATAAACGACACTTCACTAATATAACATAGAATATTCATCATTTTTGAGCACAATTTCATTTAGCTCATCTTACCAATCATAATTCCAATTCATGATTAAATCATACAACTGGTTTAATATACTCTATTAAGCATATAAAACATAGTAATCAAGCTCACTTCATTAATTTAGCAAGCTAAACCAAATTTGGGCAAAACACCCTCCAAGTATCTCAACCAAACCAACATCAAAACTCATGGATAATCAACATACCCAAGTTCGATAGACTAATTAGAACATGAATTTCACATATTTCATGGTCTCACATAGGTCAATCCCATTCTAACATCAATTTGAAAACCTAGGGTTCATGCTTCTCTCTGAGCCTAACAATGGCTTCATTGACCTCACATAGCACAAATGATTGTTTCCCTAGGGTCAATGGAGCCCCAAAGCAAGAAGAAAATTAAGGTAGAAACTTACCTTATCACAGGCCCACCTAATTGCCATTCAGAAATTCAAGAGGGGAGGTTGTTCTTCTCAACCTTCACTTCAAATCGCAGAATGTAGATTGGGAAAGAAGGTCCCAAGCTTTGGTCTCCAAGGTAGAACCCTCAAGAACCCTAGAAATCACCTCTTTCAAGCTCTCTTTTCACACACGTTTTGTTGAGAGCTCACAATGAGGCGGAATGGAGAGATTGTTCGTGGTGAACAAATGAGAGAGAGTGTGGCTTTTTGATTTTATGGAAGATTAATTCCCCTAATCAAGCCACTAATCAACCTCTAAACCCTCTAATAATGTTTAGGACAAGTTTAGGTTAAGTAGGAGGGTTTAGGTTAGGTTTAGAATGGGTTTAATTAGGTAAAATTGGACGTGCACAAAATAGAGTCAAAATCCGTAAAGTGCACTTGGGACCCCTTGCGGGGTAAGCTTCATACAAAGTGTGATGCGGCGCATCCTATATTCCTCGACAAAAACTCCTTTGTTGATTCTTGCTTTCGATTTCGGTCGTTCCATGCGTGCATTCACGAGCCTTAAAAAGCTTGAAATGGCTCACAATTGAACCCTTAAAGTCCTTAAACATTAAACTAATCCATCCAAGTCTCAAACCAATTTTAAAGTAGGTCTAGACTCCCAAAACAACACCGAAACAACCTGGGGGCAAAACCGAGCAAAGCGTAACAACACTATCGAAGCGTCGAATGAAACCACAAGCAAGCGGGTAATAACCCATGATTATAAACACCTATAAGGGCTACAAAATAGGCCTGAATGCCTCTCGGATGATGAACAACGAATGGGGAAATAGGCTCGAAGAGCGAGGCGTTCGCAGGCTTCAATCTCAAACTCTCAGCGATAAGGGAATTGGCTATTCTCGAGGCGTCAAAACTTCACGAGACTTATGGAATACATCAATTAGAAGTCTAACACATCTAAACATGTTATTTAATCATCATGTAAAGATGCTGGGACCAAATCGAGGTCAAGAACACTTAGAAACGAATAAACTCTCAATCAGTCGCATTTGAGACTATCGTCGGGTTCTGACTTTTGACTTTAACAAGTCAACCACTATATGACATTTCTTAAAAGTGTTTTTGGTCTTAATGTGATCTCTCATACACATTTAGACTCTCTTACAAACCAAAGGGCAATCAACAAAGAGAAATGAAATCACGAGCTTTGCACGCAATTCAAGCTAGCAGGAATCGGGATCTTACTGAGTGTGACTCTAAAAAGGAATTCAATCCTTCAAGTTCAAATGGCTGCTCGCAATCATTTGTAATACCTCCCTGGGTCAAACGTAATTACCTTATGTATTTCCTGCCCTCCAACATATGACTTCATAAAATGTTGAAAAAATAATTTACCCAAATCATTATCGAGCTTAATGTTCAGAACTTGAGACTAGGTTATAGCAAATATAAATGCTCAGAAAGGTTAAAGACAAAGTTTCAATCCAGAAGACAAATGAACAGGTTTCAAAAAAGATTAGAACAAAGTTTGTTTTGATTATCGGTGGAAACTATTGACAGGCAGCACGAATCATAATTTTCTTATCTTTATCTTATAAAGAAATGCTAACGACTAATCAGGAGCCAATTTAAACGTATATCTGGAAAGGTGTTGCAGTATTAGACCTGTTTGGCACATGCTTTTGTTGTTAGAGGTATTTCTTAGTGGTTAAGATTCCTAGTTATACATATTGTATGTTTCATAGAGTAAGAGACTTTCTATAGTCCAGATGTTGAAATACGTTCATCCAGAGTGTGACTCTAAAAAGGGAATTCCAATCCTTCAAGTTCAAATGGCTGCTCGCAATCATTTGTAATACCTCCCTGGGTCAAACGTGATTACCTTATGTATTTCCTGCCCTCTAACATATATGACTTCATAAAATGTTGAAAAAATAATTTACCCAAATCATTATAGAGCTTAATGTTCAGAACTTGAGACTAGGTTATAACAAATATAAATGCTCAAAAAGGTTAAAGACAAAGTTTCAATCCAGAAGACAAATGAACAGATTTCATAAAAGATTAAAACAAAGTTTGTTTTGATTACCGGTGGAAACTATTGACAGGTAGCACGAATCATAATTTTCTTATCTTTATCTTTATAAAGAAATGCTAACGACTAATCAGGAGCCAATTCAAACGTATATCTGGAAAGGTGTTGCAGTATTAGTCTCTATTAGTTTACATGCTTTTGTTGTAAGATGTATTTCTTAGTGCTTAAGATTCCTAGTTATACATATTGTATATTTCATAGAGCAAGGGACTTTTTTATTTGTCGGATCTTGAAATACGTTCATCCAGAGTGTGACTCTAAAAAGGGAATTCCAATCCTTCAAGTTCAAATGGTTGCTCGCAATCATTTGTAATACCTCCCTAGGTCAAACGTAATTACCTTATGTATTTCCTGCCCTCCAACATATGACTTCATAAAATGTTGAAAAAATAATTTACCCAAATCATTATCGAGCTTAATGTTCAGAACTTGAGACTAGGTTATAGCAAATATAAATGCTCAGAAAGGTTAAAGACAAAGTTTCAATCCAGAAGACAAATGAACAGGTTTCAAAAAAGATTAGAACAAAGTTTGTTTTGATTACCGGTGGAAACTATTGACAGGTAGCACGAATCATAATTTTCTTATCTTTATCTTTATAAAGAAATGCTAACGACTAATCAGGAGCCAATTCAAATGTATATCTGGAAAGGTGTTGCAGTATTAGTCCTGTTGGGCACATGCTTTTGTTGTAAGATGTATTTCTTAGTGCTTAAGATTCCTAGTTATACATATTGTATATTTCATAGAGCAAGGACTTTTTGTTGTCCAGATCTTGAAATACGTTCATCCAGAGTGTGACTCTAAAAAGGGAATTCCAATCCTTCAAGTTCAAATGGCTGCTCGCAATCATTTGTAATACCCCCCTTGGTCAAACGTAATTACCTTATGTATTTCCTGCCCTCCAACATATGACTTCATAAAATGTTGAAAAAATAATTTACCCAAATCATTATCGAGCTTAATGTTCAGAACTTGAGACTAGGTTAGCAAATATAAATGCTCAGAAAGGTTAAAGACAAAGTTTCAATCCAGAAGACAAATGAACAGGTTTCAAAAAAGATTAGAACAAAGTTTGTTTTGATTATCGGTGGAAACTATTGACAGGTAGCACGAATCATAATTTTCTTATCTTTATCTTATAAAGAAATGCTAACGACTAATCAGGAGCCAATTCAAACGTATATCTGGAAAGGTGTTGCAGTATTAGACCTGTTTGGCACATGCTTTTGTTGTTAGAGGTATTTCTTAGTGGTTAAGATTCCTAGTTATACATATTGTATGTTTCATAGAGCAAGAGACTTTCTGTAGTCCAGATCTTGAAATACGTTCATCCAGAGTGTGACTCTAAAAAGGGAATTCCAATCCTTCAAGTTCAAATGGCTGCTCGCAATCATTTGTAATACCTCCCTGGGTCAAACGTGATTACCTTATGTATTTCATGCCCTCTAACATATATGACTTCATAAAATGTTGAAAAAATAATTTACCCAAATCATTATCGAGCTTAATGTTCAGAACTTGAGACTAGGTTATAGCAAATTATAAATGCTCAGAAAGGTTAAAGACAAAGTTTCAATCCAGAAGACAAATGAACAGGTTTCAAAAAAGATTAGAACAAAGTTTGTTTTGATTACCGGTGGAAACTATTGACAGGTAGCACGAATCATAATTTTCTTATCTTTATCTTTATAAAGAAATGCTAACGACTAATCAGGAGCCAATTCAAATGTATATCTGGAAAGGTGTTGCAGTATTAGTCCTGTTGGGCACATGCTTTTGTTGTAAGATGTATTTCTTAGTGCTTAAGATTCCTAGTTATACATATTGTATATTTCATAGAGCAAGGACTTTTTATTGTCCAGATCTTGAAATACGTTCATCCAGAGTGTGACTCTAAAAGGAAAATTCCAATCCTTCAAGTTCAAATGGCTGCTCGCAATCATTTGTAATACCTCCCTGGGTCAAACGTAATTACCTTATGTATTTCCTGCCCTCCAACATATGACTTCATAAAATGTTGAAAAAATAATTTACCCAAATCATTATCGAGCTTAATGTTCAGAACTTGAGACTAGGTTATAGCAAATATAAATGCTCAAAAAGGTTAAAGACAAAGTTTCAATCCAGAAGACAAATGAACAGGTTTCAAAAAAGATTAGAACAAAGTTTGTTTTGATTATCGGTGGAAACTATTGACAGGTAGCACGAATCATAATTTTCTTATCTTTATCTTATAAAGAAATGCTAACGACTAATCAGGAGCCAATTCAAACGTATATCTGGAAAGGTGTTGCGATGAGTAACCTATTGGGCACATGCTTTTGTTGTAAGATGTATTTCTTAGTGCTTAAGATTCCTAGTTATACATATTGTATATTTCATAGAGTAAAGACTTTTTGTTGTCCAGATTTTGAAATATGTTCATCCAGAGTGTGACTCTAAAAAGGGAATTCCAATCCTTCAGGTTCAAATTGTTGCTCGCAATCATTTGTAATACCTCCCTGGGTCAAACGTAATTACCTTATGTACACTACAAGAAAAGAGAGTATTAGGGACCCTTGTTTTTCGTCCTAAAGTCCATTTGCCGTCCTTAATAGTATTTAGGGGCGGCCATAGGAAACGACAAAATGGGGGAGCTTAAATAATATGGGTCCTAAATGTTTTAGGGGATGAGCCGTCTAAAGGTTTTAAGAGGACGCGACCTTTTGCCGACCTAATACATTTCAAGACAGCTCTAATTTTTGGCGGGAAATCAAAGGGACGGATTGTTGTCGTCTAAATGTTTTGGCGCCAAAACTTTTCGTTTTAAATTATTGGTGGGAAAACAAAAAGGACGGATGGTTGCCGTCCTAAATGTTTTGGCGGCAAAACTTTTGGTAGGAATTATTGAAAATAATGGCGGGTAATATTGTTGGAAAAATTGGTGGGAAACTTATTAAGGTCGGCTTCCACCGTCCCAAAAGATATACAAAACATGAAGGTCAAGATCTCTTCGTCTTGATTATAAAACAATAATCTTATATTGATATATACATTCTATTAACGAATTATAAATTTAAATTTTTTTCATCAATACAACAAACAAAGGTTTTAATAAAAAAAGATATCATTAATAATAAAATATTATCACTACATCAATGCTGAATACGTTGATTGTTAACCAAAAAGAGTAAATCTACGTACTAGATCCTAAGATTAATTAACCAACCTACAAACAAGTTCTTGAAATTTAAAAATATGATCTCAACTAGTTTAAACTCCAAACTAGTACATCATAAAAACAAAAAACAAAAGCTTGATGATAACTTTTGACCAATGTCCATCGAACAACATCTTGCATTGTTCCAAAAGCAACCTGAAAAAATAAATGAAATAAAACAATCAATTGAAATAATCACATAATTTTCATTTTCCAGGAAATATAAGAAAATTTCGAGTTCACATAAAACTAGCGAAAAAGGGCAAATATTACAAATATTTGTCGCACAATAAACTCTTATGATCCATTCCCTTGACAAAGAACACATCTACAATGAAACCAATTCCACCAAGTGATTGCATTCAAAGGAAGTGACATAGGAACATGGGTTCAAACTAAAGCAAAGCCATAGGATAGTAATAAATACTACAATTTCTTATAGGGGCCAAACACCAATTTCATATGAACAAGGTTAGATCAGTAGGAACCAAACCCAATAATCTTTTTTTTTTTTGTGTCTAAAAACCGTAACTTGAAAATGAATGATTGATGCCTGTAACCAGAGTTAACATTTTAATCACTAATTCTTCTTTCCCTCCACAGAAAGAGAAAAAAGGGAGCTCTACGAGATACTATCAAAACCTCAAGTGAATCATGTTCACTACATCAGCCACGTGAATATATATAGGATAGACTCTGAATAACCATTCCTTTCACAAGAATCATTTGAAGATCTTCAGTCAAAATAGTAGGCTGATTTCAGCCCTTTCCAAATGAATCAATAGAGTAATCTTCATAACAACCATCAAAACATATGGGAAGCAGCAACACCAAGAAAGATTAGCCGGTTAGGTAGTCAAATGGTGCACCACTATCACCACGTCTCGATCCCCAAGACCTTCTTGCTAGTTCAAATGTGAATATTGCATTAGCATTTGCAGGAAATTCCCTCTTTGTGGGACCTAAACCCTGTAGCATCCTCTAAAACCGACCTCACGAATCGACTTCAAGATATTTGGAAAGGATTTCTCGTCGAGCTCTTATCCGGGGAAGTTTGGATTATTGTTTTTGCCACATCCAACGGCAGGACAGCTGACCAAAATGCTATACCACCAAGACCACCACTCACAATTCCAACTCCAACATCCATCATATTTGAGGGATCTGGGGAAGCACTTTTCATCGGTAAATGCATGTAATACCTCACATACTCATAAGTGCTAAAGAAGACTGCACACCCGATAGATTCTCGGAAAAAAGTCGTCACCCCTCCTCGAAAAATTCCCCTTCAGCTTTTACAGTTTTAATGGCACAATCGAGAGGACCAGCGTATCTATTGGAGTTTGGAACAACAGAATCAGCACCTTGAATTTGCATCCTACACTTCACTAGCTCTGATGGACACAATATAAAGCTGATAATTGATCCACCAAAAGCTGCCGAAGGAATTATAGCCTTGGGCTCTGGCTTCCCATGTTGAATTTCTCCCTGAAGTGCTTGCTTTGTTTGAGAGTAAATGCCAAAAACAAGTGAGCTTTCGAAGGCCATTCCCACAAAAGAAGGTGTTGCGCCTCGGTAAAGTCCTTTCACTCCTTCTGTTATGAACACTCTCAAGCTAGTGTTATGATTTATGGTCCAAGGAGACCATGATTGCGTGACTTTCATAACCTAGTTAAACTTATGAACACAACATAATCCGCTTGGAAGGCCTACGCGGTTTGTATAGAGGAATTCTGCCATAATATTACGAGGTTGTCCCTAGTGTTGGAATAGTATTCATGACATATGAGACATTGAAGAAGCTTCTATCAGATGGTCACTTGTGAAGGTTTTAGTTGCCATTCATCATCAATTATGTATCAAATACTCAACTTATCTTACTGTTTAGAATGGGTAATGTTAATGTTTTCAAGACTCAAGTATCAGATCACCTTGGCAAATAATACTATCTACTTAGCAACTGAGCATTTATTTCATCATCGCTATCTTTTCGCTTCCATCCGTATATTGGAGCAGGGGTATCTTGCCAGCAATAGATCTTGTAAGCAAAAAAGTTCTGGTTGGGGTAAGTTTAATTCCAATCCATTGTGTTTTTAGTAGATGTTCATGGTAAATAAAAGCTTCATGCACTATACTAGCCATTAAGAAACAATTAGAGGCACAAAGGAAATTAAATATGTACCTTTGAAAATTTAGGTTGTTTGATTTCTGGAGGTAGATCCATGACCACTAGACTGTCTAGAGCTTGGAATAGAAGAAAGGATCGTAGAGATCCGCACTTTGCAACATCCGAATTACTCGAGCCTCACTATCTGAGATTGTAGGGTAACTTGTAATGCTTGAGACCTTAACTCAAAGAATCTGTTCTTGATGACGAAGATCTCTCTCTTCATCACGACGATCTCGCTCCTCATCACGACGGTCTCGCTCCTCATCACGACGATCTCGCTCGCAATGCAATACTTCTCTTAATCGGGCTATCTCATCCTCGTAATCATGGATTAATGGAGCCGAGGTCTGAGATGGTGTGGAGCTTCTTGTACCACCACATATAACTCGACCATGTCCATCGCTGCCTATAATGTCTAAGAATATATTCTTTCTCTTCTCTGCATCATCTCGTTCCTCCTCTGGTAATTCATCGAGCCGTCTCGCAATGTTTCTGTAAAAAGAAAAAAAAACAAAACAAACTTATGTGAACCAAACTCAATATATATTCAATCATTAATCTAATGCATATTTCATAAATTACCTCTAATCCAAATTGCTCCATCATCTTCAGTATACTTTCCATTTTTGCAACGTGTTGCTCTCCATATACTAATCACATCTGTAGGCTCGTTATTTTTTTTCCTCTAATGATATTGAAAAAAAAGAAAGGAAAACATTTAATTACGTTCAATAATTAGTGTCACTATTCATATCAAAAAGTTGTACTTGTGTACCTCATTAAACTTTTACTAACCTTATGAATTATATTCGGAATTGAGGTTCTTCCAATCCGAGGGTGGGCGCACAGGTTTCCTCTATTGTGTCTGTTCTTTCTTGAAGTTTCCTAAGAGCAGATTAAAGCATGTCATACAATCTAAATAATTATATATGTATATATATACATGCATGCAAACAGAGAGAGAGAGAGAGAGAGAGAAAGAGGTACAACTAAGTCATACATATGTTGACTGTAGACTCCAGTACTTCACGAGTTCTGACCATTGCTCGGCTTTCACCTCCGGTGGTGTAACAACTAGGCGTTGTGCATCTGTATCATGGGGCCAGTAGTATTTTTTCTTCAAATCGTGCTTAAATGCTTTCCATGCTTTATTCAGCCTTTTAAAGCAAATACTCTTATAGCCATCAGGTGCATTTGTATTTGCCTAAGTGAAAAATTAAAAAAAAAGTGATTAGTAGTTTAGTTCAAACATATGAATTAGTTAAAAATCTATTCATATTTTTTTAACTATTTAAATTACCTGTACATCTTTCCAAACTGACTCAAGTGTCGACTCACTCATCCCATTCCATGAAGTCCAATACAATGGGAACCATGTCCCATTTCGAGCATAAGTCCCAAGATGACTCGCTAATTTGGAAGCATTCTCACCAATAGGGTTACAGTTTTTGTCCCACTCGATGATCTTCTTCTCGTTACCCCACCCATCCCACGCATTTGCACGACCTCTACCTGTCTTCTTCATTGTGGAATCATTCTCACTATCATCTGCCAATAAGAAAATAACTCAATCATTAAATTCAAAAATTGACATTAAATATTGTTTAAACAAAGACAAAAGAATAATCATTATCCAATGCTTAAATACCTTCCAAGTCGACATTATCCTCGTCATACTCCGGCAAATTAGGGCCATGCTCGCTTCCCATTCAAAGAACTATATCTACCATACGCCGTGCACGAATATTAGGACCATATCTTCTTCGTACCACAGATGATCCCCCATTTGCTCCACCAGATGATCCCCCATTCGCTGCACCGGATGATCCCTCATTCGTTGCAACATCTCCCATCCTCTGTGAAGTCCTCTTTCTCAACATTGATCCTTCAATACATTACAACTTTAAAATTCACACGTATAAATAAAATAAATAGAATATGAATGAAATATACAGTTACAAAACATTAATATATATAAAAGTGACATTTATAAACAAAACAAACAAAATATAGATGAAATATACAATTTCAATTATCTTCCATCTCATTTTCTTCAACATCATTATCAAGGTCAGGGACACTTGTGTCGATTATAGCTCCATCTACTCCTTGACGCACCCAAGATGTGTTTTGGTTTTGTTCTAGTTGTTGACTATTGAATGGTTCTACTTGAGGAACCTCTGAATCTTCTTCGTAATTTGAGCACCATGTGAACCTATTTCTTGGAGTCATTCGAGCAACGACTTGTAAATCTGGTTCTACGGGATCTTGCACATAAAACACTTGTTCCGCTTGAGAAGCTAGGATGAAAGGTTCATCGCCTAATCGATTCTCTTTATATAACAAATGATTGAAGTTCACAAGCGTAAAATTAAACTCATCAACCATTTTCCCTACTCGAGAATTCACCCAATCGCATTTGAACAACACAAAACTCATGCCATTGAGATATTGAATTTCAAGGATGTCTGTCAACACTCCATAAAACATAACATCCCCAGCACGAGGATTCGCATCTCTACTACTAGCATAACTCATTTGGGTTGCTTTGAGCTTAACACCACTGTTTTGAGTCTTCCTACTCATGTCAACTTTTTTAGTTCGAAACCGAAAGCCATTAATTATGTATGACTTATAGCGCCAGGCATCCTTGAGAGGGCCTAATGCCAAACTTCTTATTTCATCTGTCATGTGGTCATTATCAACAGACTCATGCACCTACATTTATTAACAAAAACAAAAATGGGTGAAAGACGAATATAACGAAAGAGGACGTATAGAATCTAACTATACAAATAATAAACTTACATGATTACGAACCATATGTGAAATTCCTCATTGTGCTTACGACGAACAAGATGTTTTTGTGAATTGTGAGGGTATAGTATTGTTAGCTCAGCAATGTGTTTTCTGTCAACACGAAAGCACCATTTAAAACCTTTTATACTTCTAATAAAATAACTTAGGATACTAAAATTAAAAATACTCACTCGATGAATGGTGTCAATGCTTCTATGTTTCCGAGAACATAACGATGCGCTTGTGTGGATGTTATTTCATCAAGCTCAACACGCAATTTTTTGCCTACTCCCCGGCCACACTCATCACCTCCATCATCATTTCTCCTCGACGATTGGACTTAGTGTCTATATTATCATCCAAATACCTTGAACAAAAAGTCATGCATTCATGTAAAAGGACGATTTAGCAATTGAAGCTTCAGGCGAGCTCGACACGCACAAATTGCTTTAGCGTGTGAAGGTATCTTTCTATAGGGTACATCCAACGGTAGATGACTGCCCCAGCTACGGAAAGCTCATCTGCCAAATGTATAGGCAAATGTTCCATGACATCAAAAAAACTAGGTGGAAATATCTTTTCAAGACTACAAAGTGTAAGAGCCACGCGATCTTCAAACTTTTCTAAATCAGCACTCGTATTTACAGTCGAGCATAATATTGCAAAGCAATTGCTTAGTTCAATCAATGCTTGGACAACATGCTTTGGTAGTGCCCTTCTTGCAGCTATTGGAAGTAGTTGTTGTATTAAAATATGATTGTCGTGGCTCTTAAGTCCCCACATACTACGCTCTGAAAAGTGCACACATCGTGAAATATTTGATGAATAACCATCTGGAACTCTAACATCTCGCAACACCTTTAAAAATATTTCCTTCTCTTTATTAGTCATGGTAAACTCCGCTGGAGGCATATACTCTAAATTTGCCCCTCGTGGCTGAGGATGCAACTCACGCCTAATATTCATGGCTTTTAGGTCCTTTCGAGCCTTTAAGTTGTCCTTGGTTTTCCCTTTGACGCCTAATAGTGTAAACAAAACATTATCACAAACATTCTTTTCAATATGCATGACATCAAGATTATGACGAATCAAGTTATGCTCCCAATATGGCAATTCCCAAAATATACTCTTCTTTTTCCAATTATGTATTTTCTGAGGTGGTGATTTTGTGAATTTGGCAAGCTCTTTCTCTCTTTCTTCCCTCTTCCTCTTTCTAAATACATCTTCCTTTTTGTACACAGTTTCGATGTCATGGTCATTTAGCTGCTTCAATACCTGTGATCCCGATAGTTTAAGAGGAGGTGGCCTTGTATTTACTTTTCCATCGAAAGCCGCTCTTTGATTCCTCCACTTATGGCGTGGTGGTAAAAATCTGCGATGACCCCAATAGCTATACTTACTGCCATTAGTCAGCTTCATTGCTTGGTGATCCTTGTTGCAACAAGGACACGCAAATTCTCCCTTTGTGCTCCAACCCGATAAGTTAGCATACGCAGGGAAGTCATTAATTGTCCACAACAAGGCTGCTTTCATTTGGAACAATTGTTTGCTCGATATATCGTAAGTAGATATCCCTTCCTCCCATAACTCTTTCAACTCCTCAATTAGTGGCTGAAGATACACATCAATCTGATCTAAAGGTCCTTTTGGTCCATCAATAAGTACAATATGAAGTTGGATTCTTTCATGCATAACCATGGGGGCAAGTTATATGGTATCACAACAATAGGCCAAGTACTATGAGATGTGTTCATATTTGCATGAGGATTGAATCCATCAGTTGCTAATCCAAGCCTCACATTTCGACTATCAATTGCAAAAGAAGGGTTCATTTGATCAAATTTTTTCCAAGCGAGAGAATCTGCAGGATGCCTCATTACACCATCATCAATACGTTCTTCTGAATGCCATTTCATAAGTGGAGCTGTATGAGAGCACAAGAAAAGTCTTTGCAATCTTGGCTTTAAAGGCCAATACCTAACTTGTTTTTCAGCTACTTTCTTACTAACTTCACCCTCAATTGCACCCTCAATCATGCCTTGACTTGTAGAACTACTTTTATACCTAGATGCACCACAAATTTCACAATGTTCTAGGTGTGCATTATCCTTACGAAATAGCATACAACTATTAGGACATGCATCCCATGTTTCATACTTGAACCCCAAATCTGAAGTTAGCTTATTGGCCTGGTAGTAAGATTTTGGAATCTTTTTCTCTGGGAATATCTTTCTTAAAAACTTGAGCATTTCCGTGATGGACTTATTTGTCAAATTGTTGGTTTGCTTTAGATTCAAGAGTTCAACGACAAATGAAAGCTCTGTAACCCCTTTAGGACAATTTTCATAAAGCTCCCCCTCTGCCTCTTTTAGGCGCCGATAAAATTTAGCCGCATTCTCATTGGACCCCATGGCATCTTCAAACGCAACATCATCATTTTCTTGTTGTGTGTTATTGCTTGGTTGGTCATCAGATAGTGGAATCCCCATTCCCTCTTGCACTAACGAGGCCATATTATAAGTCAGATCAACCTCATCAACTGTTGTATCATTAACTAACATTTCATCCCTTGTAGTATCAATATGTTGATTCAAGCAACTTACGCGATTCTCCCCATGATGGTCCCAAACAACATACTTTCTATCAAAGCCATACATCTCTATATGGATCTTTACCATTGGTAGTTTGTGGTAGTACCGGTTCAGGCATCTCCTACATGGGCAATAGATCTCATCTGCAAGCATATCTTTTTCCCTAAATGCAAATCTTAGGAAACTGTCCACTCCCTCTGTGTAGGCCTTTGAAGTAGAATTTCGCAATTCTATCCAACTCTTATCCATAATTACTTTTACTCTGTTGGCATGAAAAAAAATTACACTTAATACAAAACAAATGTGTACTAACTATAATAAATAACAGAGGTACATCTTATATATATATATATATATATATATATATATATATATATATATATATATATATATATATATATATATAGGATTTTTTTGAGAGAATTTTGGCAATTGTATATTCATTGATGAATGATGGGATTTCTTACTCTAAAAATAATAGACTAGATAATAGAGGATCTAGAGCGGGTAGCGGGAATCGAACCCGCATTGTTAGCTTGGAAGGCTAGGGGTTATAGTCGACGTCAATTCAACATTTTTTTTAACGTCTCTAATTCAAAACAGAACATGAAACTTTGATTTCATTCGGCTCCTTTATGGAAGATAGAAAAATTTCTAGATCTATGATAAGATGTGAATCAATATATATATATATATATAATTATGCAAGTTTAATTCAAATTTACAAATCAACAATTATTGCCCGCTTTGACCCGATACATTGTTTAAGAAAAAATAATTGACTGTATTATAAGAAAAAAAATTCTAGATTTCACATTGATATTCAATCATAAGAGCACCACAAATGCATCCTATCGAAAGAGAAGGAAACATTAATTCAGATTTCCCAACTTTAGAATTTTCGATTTTGTTAAATCATTTGCTAAAGGTTGTTTGTATAAACAGTTCAGGTTATGTGCAGTTTCAAACAACAAAATGTGATAAAATATGCACACTATTTCAAAAACTCATGCAGAATCTGTCTTAATCTGAGGCAGAAACAGTCTTTGTGACTACAGACTTCATACAACACGCTGAGAATCGATTATAGAATGTGCGTAACATTTTAGAACAGTGGACTTAAGCGTAGTCTTAAAAGCAGTTATAATCCGGAAGCAGTTATAAAGGCGGCGTGAGCACAAAAGCTTGCGGATGCAATTTCAAAGCATTTTAAAACGTAAACTATTCGGATCACAAGCGTGCAATTTGAAACCAATTAAAATCAATTAAAAGCATTTAATGCATACATGAACGGGTTATTATTTTTAGAAGAAAAGCGGTGGCTTTGAATTTGTAGCGTCGAGAAAAAGCTATATCTTAAACCATATAAAACGAATTGCGTAATGTAAATCAATTTTGTAGTATAAACAGATTAAAGCAGTTTTTATGAAATGTTGATGTAGATATAACATTGCATGTCTTGAGAGAATGTGGTTAATTTCCCCTTAAGAAGCATCTAGTTCACATGTACCTATGAATCTAACTTAGAGTTGCTTGGTATACAATACTCATGTTCTCTCAATTAGGACACTTCGGCATGCTATCTTTATAGCTTCTTTTGTTATGTGACTACTAGCGTATGAAAGACGAGAAACGATCATGTGAATGCCGAAAAATGCTGCAAAAAATCGGTGGCACAAATGATGTTCAAGCGAGAACTTGATGATATCATCAAAGCAAGAGAAATTTCGAGAACAATCAAACACCCATTCAAGAAAATTAGGACATAAAATATAGGCCTCAACTTGTCATGGTAATATTAATTCCATTCTTTCAACGGTAACAAGAATCAATGTGATTGCCTTTTATGCTCCAATTCTATTCCGTACAATTGGTTTAGGTGAAAGCGCATCACTCATGTCTTCAGTATTGACCGGTATTGTGGGTATGTCAATGACCTTCATATCAATGTTATTGGTGGATAAACTCGGGAGAAGGTTTCTATTTACAATTGGGGGAATTCAGATGTTTATTTCACAAATAATGGTTGGAGGAATAATGGCGGCTAAGCTAGGGGATCATGGTGGAATTATAGTAAAGGGTGCTCAATTCTGGTTTTAATCTTGATATGTATTTATGTTGCTGGTTTTGGACTGTCTTGGGGTCCATTGGGATGGTTAGTTCTTAGTGAAAATTTTCCATTGGAGACTCGATCCATTGGGCAAAGCATAACGGTGTCACTTAGCTTTATCTTCACTTTCATTTTTTTAATTTGTTAAAATCTGAACTCTATATATATTTGTTTATCGGTCAGAACATATTTCAATGAAAGCTGAGTGTAACAATTAATATAGGAGCATAGCACAATTCTCTCTCCAAACAGATTGGTCATTTCCGTGGTGCCTGCTCGAATAAGCGATTGCAAATTATGCCTTACTTGAGGTAATATAGTTGTTTATGCTTTCATTGCCTATTTGTTTTAATTTCTTAATGCTTTGGATCATGTATAAGGTCCCATTGCAGGTGGTGTACCAATGAAGCTTCCAACTTCTATCGACTTTAAATTTCTTAAACTATCTGCAATTGCATTCCTTTTCCTTGGCGAGGTGTCAAGTTTTTATAGCTTGATTGGCGGCACCCCAACATTCAAAAATTGAAATTGAGGTGATTATAACAGGTCATATCTTATTAGATTGTATTTTGAAGATTTCATATTGAGACTTTTGTTTTCTTTTTCTTTTGCCTAGGCGTGCCCAGTACCACCAAAGGAAGTTGATTTAGCTCTAGTTCTAGAATTTTTCTAGTCAACAGACTGCGATGCTTATATAATCTTGGATGAACTTCGAGAAGTTTGGCTAACTCGTATCTCTGGAGTGCAGCCTGAGTTGAAGTTTATTAAGCTTCTACTAGAAAAGTTACATGTGCTAGAGATGATGCTTATTAAAGTACTCGAGTCAGATGATGTTGTTTCCAAACTGGCTGGGCGATGAAAAAAGTGACAAGGTTTCAACATTCATCTCGAAAAGCAGATCACCTACGAATAAGATGCCGCTGAGGTGATTCTATAATTGTCCTTAAAATCACAACTAAACTAACATTCGTCAAGCAAGTCTAAGCGTATAAAATCATAACAGGACCATTGCAATCCCGGTCTTTCTAGCTACGCTCTGCCACTTAAAGTCAGGGATTTTCTTCTTTTTTGGAGGGTGGGTGGCTATGATGATAGGGTTTGTGTACATCTTCTTGCCATAGACTAAGAATGTGCCAATCGAACAAGTAGATAGAATATAGAGAGCACATTTGTATTGGAAGAGATTTGTGGGTGAAGAGCATGAGATGAATGAAGTGGAAAGAAAACAAAAGCCCAGAAAATTTGAATCTGACGCAATTACTGGGTTGATTCAAATACATACAAGTCAAGGAGAAACAACTTGTGTTTGACTTATCTTCTGCAACAGCCCAAAAGGAGAGAAAACTTTGTCATACTAATAAATCAATGTATGCAATAATTGGATTCTTTCTTTTTGTGTTAGAATTAATGTTTGCATTTCTTTTCTTTTCCTCTTATCATACAAACTGTTTCAAGCTCTAAGTTTGTAGACTTAGGAGATTAGTATGCTAGAAGTACAGGGCAACTCTGATCTCCATTGCCTTTAGCTTTAGGTTTTTCAGCAAATACATTCTAGTTCTGCAGCTGTCATTTAATCCTACTAACCACCAATTGAACTACCACGTACTGAATGGTCAATTAATCCACAAGTTGACAGGACACAATTGAGGCTTTTAAAGCCCAACTTGTGAATCAATTGGCACTTCAATCTGCAGTGTTAGCTCAATGCGATCTAGAGCGTGAGTTGCCGGGACGATGGATGCGAAAAAGGCGTGGTGGATTATTAAGATTCAGGGTCAAGTTTAAAAGACTGATTTGATGTGTTCCGACTGTCAGGTTTTTGCTTTGCATCTTAACTTAATCTTGAATATCCTAAAACTAGGGATGATCAAGAAACCTATATTCACAAAGAAGAGCTCAAAATCAAAGTTCATTCAAAAGGTAAAAAATAATTAATTTGATTGATCAGGCATACCTCTGTAAGCATGTTGATTCAATTCAAAATCAAAAGGACGATGATGATGAACAGAGAAGAAGAATCCAATAAGTCCAAAAAAGAGAACCAAAAATGGTTTTGGAAAGATCCTTAATAAGTCTCAAAAAAATAATAAATAAACATAACACAAGACCAAAACACTTCGAGATTCCTAACTACTAATTGAACTAACTATTGATTGAACAACAAACCTATGTTAGACGAGCTCCCTTAAAGCCCTGAATTGTTGAATTTGAAGTTATTCTGTTTACCCAACTAAAATTGGGATCAAAAGAAAAACATAGAAACAGAGGGAAGACGATGAGAAGAAGAACAAAATGGAAAACAAATTGAAAAAATATATATATATATGATTGATCTGCTCTAATTAAGACCAAAAGGAGATAGAACTCACCTGTGCTCACGCTGCTTTGTATCCCTGGTAGTTGAAGCTAAAAGAAGTTTCCTAGTTAATCAAGATTTCTCCTGAAAACCCTAGAAAATTAGGATGAGGGAGGGTGGGAGACAGCGGGAGGGAAGTGGAGAGGGTAAAGTTTTGGGAATATGTGGGGGAAATTCTTTGGTAATTTTCGTTTTAGCCCCCAACTCACCGTCTAATTTTTTGGGACGCTAGATGGCTGTCGTAAATAAAAGTTTTTGTTACCCTAAAATTGGACCGACCTAATTGACTATATAATAGGGTCGAAAGATAGAAGTGTCCTAAAAGGTAGGGTCCCTAAAAGTACTTTTTTTTGTAGTGGAAGGATCAGGATCACTTACCTCTTCACCTATTACCTTACCGCTTCGCAAGACGGTGATTGACTTGGCTTGCTCGGTTTGACTAGGGAACTTCCCTTCTTCTCTTTTATCAACTTGAGAATTTGCAATGTGCTTTTTAGATTTTCAATTTCTTCAAGCATGTATTTCATCAATCTTTGCTTGACCTTTACTTGCTACATCTTGTTTGAGAACTTCTTCAATTCTCAAGCGATTTTGATTTGGCAACTGTGGAGGTTGTGGTGGTTGAGGTTGGAATTGTTGAGGTTGCAAAGGCTTATTTCCTCCCCAAGAAAAGTGAGGGTGATTCCTCCAACCAGGATTATATGTGTTTGAGTAGGGATCATTCCTAGGCCTTTGAGGGTACATATTCATAACATTAGCCTGTTCAGAATACATAGCACTTGACGGGCAAAAATTAGTAGCATGAGAATATAATCCACATAACGCACATGCTTCTTGAATTTGCCAATTTTCAAATTGATCTTGTGTATTTGAATTATCTTGCAATTGATATAGGCTCCTATTTTTACTTCTAGCACTTTTCTGTTGGGAATTAATACTTAGCATCTCAAATAATTCTTCTAGTGCTTCTGGTGTCATTCTATTAATAGAACCACCAGTTGCACTATCAACCATAGTTTGTAAGCTGGCGAAAGACCATGATAAAATTGAAGCACTAACACATGTTGAGCCAAATTATGATGAGGACACATAATGAGCGATTTTTAAATCTATCCCATGACTCATGGAATGTTTCACAGGTTCATTTTGGAATGACATGATTTGTTTTCTATACTCAGTAAGAGATGCATGTTTGTAAAATTTACTCATAAACAAATCATATAATTGAGTCCAAGTATAAACACTATTAGGTGTTAAGTTCATAAACCATCTCTTTGCCAATTCTTTTAATGCACTGGGAAAATATTTCATATTGATTTGATCTTCAATCAACCCTCGTAAAGGAAAAGTACTCATCATGTATTCATATTCTCTTAAGAAACTGACAGGATCTTCATGAGACATTCCATGAAAAGATGGTATGGCATTAAAATAATGACCTTTTAATTCAAAATTCCTTATAGCATCTGGCAGGACTAAACATGATGTCACAACAATTAATGAAGGTCTACTAAAGTCATTAATAGTTCTTTGATTTATCACTACTTCCATATTTCTTCTTGCCGGTTCTTCTTCTCTTTGATTCCTGTCGACTAGGTCAACTGGATTTTCAGAATTTCTATTATTGTTATTTTCATCCATTGGAGGATCAACCAGAGGATCCTCTTGATTCAATTGTTCTTGATTATCAAACTCGTGAGCTAGATCTTCAAGGACTTCTTGATTTCTTCTAACAATATTTATATCTTGATTCAAGTCTACCAATTTAGGATTCAAAGATTTACGACCGTGCATAAAAATAATTTAAAGCAATTTAAAAACAACTAACTATTAAAACAAAATAAAATCTTTTGTATTTTTATTTTTATGAAAACTGAAAATTAAACTAAAAACTAAATTATATTAAAAACTACACTACCAACAAACTAACTACGTGAATTAGCTTGTCCCCGGCAACGGTGCCGAAAACTTGATCGATGTTTTAATTAATCTTTTTCTTTGCAAGTGGACAAGACTATTATAGAATAGTATTGGAAGCAAGGGTCGAACCCACAGAGACAAGTGATCACGAACAGTGCAATTTATTGATAGCAAAGTATTAATCTAACGGGGTTTTTATGTTTATTTCTATTCTAAACTACTATTTATATTTATATGTTTAACTAATTAGCAGTAATTACAGATATGAAGATCTTATGGTGGTTGGCAATCTAGGATTATGGGTTTCACTTGTATCTCCTTTATGTTTAATTCATAATAATTATCATTCAATGTCTTGGGTTCGTTCACTAAAGATAGATATAGTACGTTGAACAATTGGTTCAGCCTCCATCCCATAAAATTCATCCATTCTATATCCTAAGCACATGAACTATCAATCTAGCTGTCACCTAGATTTATGATCTATCATCACCTAGATCATGTATGAACCGATCCTAACTTATCACTCTTGTGCATCGATAGGTCCAATTTATTGTGTTGGTGAGCCGATTAATGCGACATATGCACATTGGTCATGCGATTATCCGCACCTCTAGGCCTTTATTATTTGCGATTACATCCATTTGTTCAAAGTAAAATAATATAGGGGATGATAAACAACACAATCAACAAGCATTGAATGAACATATATAAGGATTAAAGCATAAATTCGATACAAGTTACCTCCCACCTCCTAGATTATGGATGATTTAGTTCATCATAGACAATGAACAACACATGGAGATGATCGAATACATGATTTGATCTTCAATACTTGAAATTACAAAATCTAACTATGTTATACAATCTAAAAACTACCTAAAATCTACTAAAGAGAGCTTCCAGCCGTCTCCTCTATCTTTGGCTCGGCATCTGACTTCAATATATACTCGGGAGTTGTAATCCAATCGAACCACTGTGTGAAAATCCGAAAATCAAACATTCTGACCACCTTGCGGTCGCAAGGTGTTGAGTACCTTGCGTCCGCAAGGTCTCAAGTGTGTCTGGCCTTTTGGTTTCTTGATTTCTGCCTTGTGACCCGTACTGCCTACCTTGCGGTCTCAAGGTCTGAGGCACCCTACGTCCGCAAGGTGTCCAGAATTGACAGCTTTCGTTCTTTCTTAATTTTTCCTTTTTTGGCCCTTCTTGAAATTTGCACTTAAAACCCTGGAGTTTCGCATATTTTCACTAATAACCCTGAAACTTACAAAACTCACTGAAAACATATATTAGTAGTCAAAAGCCTCGTGAAATAGCATAATTTAAGTCATAGAAGTATATAAAATCGACGTATAAAATACATCGATCAGTAACACTCCCTCATCCCTCTTCATTAGTGCCCGTCTTCATCCAAGAACGGGAGAGATAGAATGCAGAAGATTGAGCGTGAGACTAGTGTGTTTTCCTGTGATTCTCAGAGTTCCGGCCATCCGTTTGATGAGCTGAGACCACCATCGCGAAGCCCTCACCGAGTAGAGTCTTCCCCGTTGGTTTTTTTTAGTTTCCCTTCAAGTTTGTCAAGCAGAAAAGGTACGTTACCGAAACCCAAGTTTATCTTTCTAACTCAATATTGATGATTAGGTTGCTAGGGACTTGTTCCTTGTGAATTGGCATTGTTATACATGTCCAAATGAGATGTTATTGGTGGATATCAAAATATGAAAGTTAGGGTTTGAACCCAAATGGTTTGTTTGGGTATATTGGAATAGTTATGGTTTAAGATTTGATTGTGGTTGGGATTAGAAACACGGACAAATTGTGAATCCCGAACTTATGTCTTGACCTAGAATTTGAGACATTGTAATTTGACCCAAAGAGAGTCAATTAATTATAGAAGTTGTTAATTGAGCCTTAGGATAAATTTTGATGACTACTTGTGTTCATTGAATCTAAATCATGAAATCTTGAGATTTGATCGGGTGAGACTGAATTAGTGTTAAGGTTGTATTGTGGCTTAGGACTCTATTGGAGGTCCTTGTTGATATTAAGTACTATATTATCGCTAGTCTTTGGATTGGGTATGTTTGGGTCGCAAATGCGTGACTCGAATGAAAGACACTTGAATTGGTTCGTTTATAAATTAGAACTATTCATACTTGTCGGACTTCAAGGGAAGTCCCAAGACTTGTAAGAATGTAATCTACGACTGTATGAAACCTAAGCAAATGAGATTATTGTTGGTTGAATACCGACTCCCTAGAGTCGCCTTGTGAATGTTTTGGGAAATCCAAGATAATGAATTTGAGAACTATTCAATGAGATGTATTGGACCGGAGTTACTTTAGTACTCTCTACATAGAGTCTATTTGTTTATGTCACCAGGATAACTAAGTTGTTATCAAGGACTTTCTAGTATGGTTGACCTTACAAATCGTCTTTCCTCTTGTGTTGCTTAAGTCGTTGATTACTACGGACTTTTGGGTTAAATAATAAATTATTATTCTAGGAAGAGTTTAGTGTATGGCTTCATGATCCTCGACTAACGGAGTAGTCTTGGATAGTACATGATGAACTGAGGGTTAAGTCATGACTTAGCTTGAATACTGTGTATATTTGATATTGTGATTAAAAGCATGATTTTTACCTTGTCAAGAATTGGTTCTTCAATGTGATTTAATGATATGACTTAAGAAACATATTATGTTTCTCGCTTTCAGGAATATACTCCTAATGAATTATCCACATGCATTGCTTTATGGATTCCATTAACTTGTGGAATTACAAACTTGAATTGATCTAAGGCCTGAATTGACATTTATCAACTGAAGCTTCTCGCTCGTACATGACTTAGTGATTGTGAACTAGGGTTCCTAAATGGAACAAGAACCTAGCTATTGCCTCAACGAGAACATAGAAAAGAGTCTTATAATACATATAGTGTTCAAACTCTATTTGATTGGAATTATAGAAATGACTCGACGGAGTCGATACTAGTGACCATTGAACAATACTGGCTCAATGATCAATTATTTTTTTTTTTTTTAAGGAAACAGGGACGGCACCCTGCAGAATTTTATTAAATTGAAAAAACTATAAATATAAGTACACTGAGGGGGACAACCAGCCAAACCCACATACGGGAGGACAAAGGAGCCTTACCTCTATCATGAAACATAAGAAACCCAACAAAATAAAACTAACAGCTGACATTTTTTCTGAAATTATAAATACCCATAGCGTCATCTCGGAAGACCTGTCGAACATCAGGGGGAAGTTGAGCCAAAGAATCAAACAATCTATATCTTCTGTCAGTATAAGCCACCTCCGCAAGCTTATCAGCCATCCTATTTATTTCCCTGTAAACATGCCGAATACCATAATCCCCTAACAAGTTTTTACAATCAAAAGCTCCTTTGTCATATTTCCACGAAAATGATGTCGCCCGATAAACCATTAGCCGCCACTAAAGAATGCTGTTTCAACAAGCAGACGGTAATATGCATTCCTATCGATTCCTCTCGCTCAGAATTAGGCCATCCCGTAAAGCCATAATCTCTGCAAACATGTTCGTGCCTTGACCGTAGAAACTAGAAAAAGCACAAACCAAAGAACCACAGCTGTCCCGAATAACACCACCGCCTGTACATAAACCATTCCTAGCTGACCCATCCGTATTAAGTTTATAACTATCACTCAATGGAGGTTCCCACCGCAGCCAATTGCCTTTATTCCATAACGCTTTTTGTATCACTACCCCAAGGCACTGTAAACTAATACGGCCCAGAGAACTACTTACCTTTTTCGGCTGAAACCCTCTCATAATATCTTGCACGCTGCTTGAAATGCGTCTAAAAATTCCCTCACGCTGCATAGGTTTATCGTCAAAAATTGCCACACATCTCGCTTTCCATATCTCCCAACAACTCACCATTAAAACAACAATCTTGCACGCCCCAACTTGATTTTTGGCCGATGATCTTGTCAGCCAAATGTCACATAAATGTTGCACAGAATTGTAAGAAGAGATGGTATGAAAATATCTAGCAAGTTTTTCCCAAATGTACATGGCTGTTTCTGAATGGACAAAAAGATGAGTAATAGATTCTTGTTGGTGATTCTGGACACAACAAAGCGCATTTCGAAGCCAAAGCCACTTGTTTAGAACTTAGGCGCAAATCAGCGGCAATGCACCATAACATAACTTCCACATAAACCCACTGATATTGAAAGGCAACCACTTTTGCCAAATTTTTTTAGCCCATGCAATCTTCGGCAATTTCACCCTATTCTGCTGCCAGTGCTCTTTAACCCGAAACTCACCTGAGTTTGTGTGTATATATACTAGAACATCATCCTTGTGATCCTGAATTCGAACCCGTTGAGCTTTCGAGATAAACCTCTGCCGATTAACAAATGAGCAAGCCGATCCAATATTGGCGGCACCTCTCGAACACGCAGATTAATATCCATAGGGCGTGGGCCTTCAAGCCGATAACCACACCAATTTTCTCCCCAAAAGATACCTCTCCTCGTCCTATAACCCATCTCTGTTTTGATGAAGATCGTCAAATGTTTGTAGATAGATTTGCTAACCGAAGACATAGAATTGTGATTTCTTGTTGTGCCATACTTCGATCGCGTCTTGAGCCCATAGACTAGAACTGTCAAAAGCGACCCATGCTAGTTTAGCTGCAGAGATTCCATTACTTGAGTTAAGGGGACGAATACCTAAACCTCCTTCATCCATTGGTCGACAAATAACATTCCAAGCAACCCAATGTATGCGCTTTTCGCCCTTGTTACTCCATAAAAAGGCTGCCATCGCCGATTCAATCCATAACAACACTTTCTTGAACCCGAATTGTAGCAAGAGTATAAAGCGGAATCTTTGCATAGAATTGATTTAATGGCGTAATCTTTCCACCAAATGATAATAGTTGAGCTTTCCACCCATTGATCCGTTGCATAATTTTGTTTGCCAATGAATCGAAATAAATTGTCTTACTCCTCCCTTGAAATAACGGAACACCCAAATAAATCATAGGAAATGACTTATGCGAACATCCCATTAAATCCTGGATTTGATGAATCCTCCTGGCAGTGCTTCTCCTAGAAACATAAAACCCGCTTTTATCCATATTTATTAATTGCCCCGATGATTTTTCATAATCACATAAGAGTTTCCGTAAACCTTGCAAAGAAGCACGACTAGCATTGCAAAAAATGAGCATATCATCCGCGTACAAAAGGTGCGATATGACAATACCCCCCCTACCATGAGCATACGGCTTGATCATTCCATTCTCCAAATTTCTTTTGAGCTGAAAGGATAAAATTTCTTGAGCTATAATGAATAACAATGGCGACAAAGGGTCTCCTTGTCTAACTCCCCGAGTTGATTTAAAGAATCCATAACTCTCCCCATTGATTTGTATAGAGTACCATATATTATTCAATAATCTAGCAATCATATTACAGTTCCCTTCGTTAATCCCACAAGCTTTTAAAGTCCGCAGAAGGAAATCCCATTCTATTCTATCGTAAGCCTTTGACATGTCAATCTTGAAAATGACGTTACCTCCTCGCACCTTTTTATCTATCCGATGAACTAAATCATGTGCCAACACCACGTTATCATGTATACTTCGACCCTTAACAAAGCCAGTCTGTTCATCCGAAATTAACTTGGGCAGCATCGTTGACAATCTAGTAGCTAGAATTTTTGAAATAATCTTACCCGCGAAAGGACAAAGACTGATTGGTCGATAATCACCAAGGGCTGATGGGTCTGAAATTTTCGGCAACAGCACAATTGAAGTTGTTGCAAGCCCTTTATGAATTTCTGCACCCCGAAAGAAGGCCTGAATCGCTCGAACCAGATCCTGTTTTATGATCTCCCAACAAGAAACAAAAAACCAGCCAGAGAAACCATCGTTCCCAGGTGCACTATTTGGATTCATACCTTTAATAGCTTCTAAGATTTCCATCTCCATAGGAACAGCACCCAATATGAAGTTATCTTGTTCATTTACTTGCCTCGGAAAATCATGAAATAACTCCTCATTTAATTGATGATCGGATCTTGAAAAAAGATTCGAAAAAAATTCCACCGCCTTATTGCCAATACGGTTATTATCCGTACACCACGAACCATCATCGTTCTTTATTTTAATAACATTCCGTTTGCGCCGCTCTTTTATACTTGCATGGAAAAAACTAGTGTTTTTATCTCCATCTTGAACCCACAGTTGTCTAGCTTTTTGTTGAAGCATTTCGGCATCCCATTTAACCAATTGAGCAAGCTCCGCCTTAGCCATCGCCAAATCCGTAAAAATTCCATCCCCCCCTAATCTTATGCTCTCATCTTCCAAAAACAAAACCTTCTCTTGCTGTTGAGCTAGTCTTCTCTGCACATTTCCAAAAACATTCCAGTTCCAATGTTTTAATTCTCCCGCAAGAAATGAAGTTTTCTATGAAACACCTCCATATCATCCCCACCTACATACCGATTCCATTGTTGCTCAACGAACGGAATAAAACACGGATGATCGGTCCACATTCTTTGAAAAGCGAAACCTACCTTTTATCTTCGGGATAAACGGAAAACTCACCAATAACGGAGAGTGATCAGAATGAGTACGGCACAAATGATCCACTGTTATTCCTGAAAAAGATGAAGTAAAATTCCCATTTACGATGACCCTATCGAGACGTTGCCAAATTCTCCTCCCAGCTTCATGGTTGTTACACCACGTAAACTTACTACCTTCAAAACCAGCATCTGCAAGGCCAGCCTCAATCATAAATTCATTGAACTCCTGTATCCCATTATCATCATATCCCGAACCACCCAACTTTTCCGAATGATTTGCTATAATATTGAAATCACCTCCTACTACCCAAGGTTCCGTAACATCATTAGGTATACTCAAAAGATCCCTCCACAATGTCTGCCGAATGACTCTCAAACAAGATGCATACACAAAAGAAGCCAACACCTGAAACCCCGTCCCCCATGAAAGACGAACAGTCAACTGCTGAGAACTAGCTGTCACAAACCGAACATCAATGCGTTCATCCCATAATAACCATATGTGCCTATTTATTGGATTTTGATGCATAGAAAATTTAAACCTTAACTTACGAGCAATAGAAGACAATCGATCGCCCGATAGCTTAGGTTCTAAGAAAACACACAAATAAGGATTATGTTGCCGTACCAATGCTTTAACATAATCTAAAGTATCTTTGTTACCCATTCCTCGTAAATTCCATATCAATACCGTCTTTAAAAAACTTATTGAGTTGGAGGAATAACTGAGGTCTCAGCCTTACTAGTCTGTGCCCGAGTTTGGCGTTGATTTTCCTTATCGAACTTCTGCTTTTTAGCTTTCTTATTCAATTTTTTGCACACCTTCTGAAAGTTCTTAATTGATGAATCACCATGAAGACCATCCTGCAAATTATCGAGAGAAACTATGCGGGTAAGTTTCTCCTTGAGATCAGTGTTCCCTTCATCAGCAGAAAGAGTTTCCCTCGCAACCTTGTTTGTGGCTTCATCATCCTCCTGAAACCCATCCAAAACGCCAAAAGAGTTAGATAGAGAAACCCCTTCTGGATCCGATTCTTTAGAGTCTTCCTTGTCATCTTTGTCATCCCTCAGTTGATTAACAACATTCTCCTTATTGATGTCTTTAGATGCATTCTGAGCTGTTTGCCCATCCAAGATAGACGTACTTGGAAGGTCCACCACTATTGTCTCCTGCAAATTACCTTCCTGAATGTTCTTATCTCCCTTCTTGCCTGAACTGTGAATATCTATGACTTCTATTTCAACCGGTTCTCCTTGAGAATTTTTTGCCAAAGACACTGAAGCCCCATCTTCTGTGACACGATGTTTAACCGGAGTCCACCGCTGAGTCTGATTATGAATATTAGTTGGTTGAGGGGGAGCAACCTTAACATTAATACCCTCTTTCGGATGGCCTTCCTTAATAGGATTCAAAGGTGGCTGCCTAGCATCTTTAACATCCTCTTTTGACGGTTTTGCATTACTAGGTACTGAGACGAAAGGAGCCTTCCCCTTATCAGTATTCATCTCCCGTCGTTGTCCCTTCCTACATTGAATAGTCGAATGTCCGAGTAAACCACATCCCGTACAAAAACGAATGTTTCCCTCAAATTCCAACGATTGCCAAAACCTATTATCCTTGCTAGAACCAATCCACTCCCTAGATGGCAATGGTAGGGAAACGTCGACCTCAATACACATCCGAGCAAACATAGGCCGAACCAACGAGAGAGTTTTGTCATCCACTCTTAAAAAATGCCCCAAAGTATTCCCAATACATTCTAGAAAGGACGGATTAAAATATGTAAGGGGAAGATGATGAAGGCGAACCCACACCGCAACCTTCGTAATATCCTTGCGGAGCATAAAATCGTCACCGACCACCGAAAGGATCTATACATACATGATTGGATCATGTGAGATTCCTTAGACAAGGCTAAAATCATATCCTCCGCCGAAGACAACCGAACCATTACATGACGAGGATCTAATAAGCCAACAACAAACGGTCCTTTCAACCTCCAATTCTTTGCAATATCATCCTGAATAACTTGAATTGTAGGCCTTCCCGTTGAAAATTTGAGAATTAAAGTATTCTCAAACTGTTTAGAGGTTGCTTCTAATTCAACTGGAGTGAATAAACATCCTGGATCACCAATGATCAATCCCTACGACGTTTGAGACTTGTTTAACTAAAATACTAGTTATGATATTCTTGATTTGGATTGATGTTCATGCTTGCAACGTAACTAAAATACTACTTTTGATGTTCTTGATTTGGATCCATGTTCCTGATTGATTGTTAATGGTAGAGTATAATATGCCTACTTGATTGGACGAGTTTGCTCTTGTCAAGCTCGCTCCTTACTTGATTTATTGAGCGAGTAAATATCTACTTGACTTGGAAGAGTTTGCTCTTGTCGAACTCATTCCTTATGTGATTTCTAGTGGCAAGTAAATACCTACTTGGCATACCCTAAGTCCAGCTGGCATACATGAATCGTCTAGTTGGTAAACGACGCATCGCCGTCACGAATTGTGAGATTCGTGGTAGTGATGGGTCGCGTCACCTGAATATTGAACACCCATCCTTCACTACTGATCACAGTGGGGAAGAGTACCTTGCGTAACCAAAGGGCGCTTGGAACAATACTATCGTGGTCGATGTATCTTATAAGTACATTCAAGATAACCATTTGTATTTCAGGATCTACGTTGCGGTAGCAGTTCTGTAACGTATCCTCCTCTTATGTGATTTATTACTGACACTTATGTGACAACAAAGTGCTAATTGATACATGAGATCGAAAGTGACCATGTATATCTTGATTTGCGCAGTATTGAAATAATTGGTGTGTTTATGCGAAGGTATACATACTTATACTTGTTAATTCAATGAAAGAAAACTGGATTTGTGTATATAATGTTGTGCATGCTTCTACCGAATCATTCTATGGGAGACTTGAGATGTTTATGTTTGGACATACGTCCATATTTATACAATGACTATTGTGACTTGCCTCTTGACTTGCTTGATTGTTGGTGGACAGGGAATTCACCCTGGTTGATCTTGGTAATCTGGTAAAGGAACGGTTTCTGTTTAGTACAGCTCGATTTACTTGATCTTCGTCGTTGTAGCATGATATCATTTCCACTTATGGCGATATTTCATTTACGTTATATTGATTAGTAGTAGCGTATTCGGTCATTATGACTCATCCCGTACATTGTTTTCTAGTTGCAGTTTCGGTAGCCGCGTTGAGGCCGAGTAGATCATGACTGTAGCAGATCGCAGCTGGTTGATAGATCAAGATTAGATCGTATGGGTCGTGTTTGTCGCAGCCGACATTTCCGAGTAGCAGCTTGTGGAGTCTTGTTCCCTTTTAACATCGTCATTGACATTATCTACCTTTCCATTCTTGTGAGATCGATATTATGTAAAGTTATTTAGACTTTACAGTTGGGTAGAATACTTGGGTATTTGTATTGTTTCCTCCTTGGGCCGACGTGTTGTGTCGTGCCGTTGTTGATGGATCTAGTTTTTATTCCAGTTGTCTCTCGGGCACGCAGTAGCTTTGGGGCTTTTCTTTATTCTAGTTGTTATTGTTGTTATTCAATCCCAGTATGCTTTAGCCGTGAGTAATTGTTATATCAGATTAATTCTCTCTTTAAACGCCGGCCTGGAGTGCCGAGGGTTTGTTCAGCGTCTGAAATGTTGCGGCACGCGAGTTTTGTTTTCCTCTTCGAGAGATTAATGTCTTTCTTGGATTCTTTGACTTTGGTTCTAGCTTAATAGCTTAGGACTTCTTTTCCATATCGCTTCCGCATATCTGATTTTTGTAGACCCGTATTTTTGTACGGCTTCATTATCTTTATTTGAGCTTGTTAGCTCAACTGTTCGACTCGCACTACTGTACTTCAAGTGCTTGTCCTCTTCATGCCTTGTCCTAGCGGACAACCTTGGGATTCTGTGCCAGAATCTGGGTCGAGTTGTCAGAATTACACTAATGGATGAGAACAACAGGCTGCGAGAACATCTAGACTATTGTTCCTGTTTCGTCAAAGCAGAGCATGCTGAAGAAGAATATGCCAGAAGAGTTGAAGAACTTGAGCGTAGATGACGAGAACAAGAAGTTACTGCCAACGACAAAGGAAAAGGAAAATGCCAGAAGATAAGTAATCTATATATCCTTTCTCTTTTGTATCTTTCTTTGTTTTGAAAAACTTTGTACTTTTAAACTTCTTGTTTGAAATACAGAAATACATTTATTTCAAATGTCTACTGTTTAAATTTCACGTCTTTGTTTAAGTCATATATCCCTGCTTGGAATTTAAACTTCTAGTTTAAATTTTATTTAAACAATCTGCTCTAATCTACTTATGTTGATTATTCAAATCTCTTTTGTTGTAAACACTTAGATTAGTTGTTACATTTGAGGGTTCTTAAGGATATAGGCATGTTTGATGTTATAAAACTTTCAATCTCTTCTGACATGATATTATCTATCCATAAGTGTTCATAGCACTTATTTGTAGTAATGATGACCAAATGCAAATAGGAGGAGATTAATTGTTGATTCTCATTGTATTTTAGATTTGCATTTGTTCATACATTACCTTAGGTACTATACTTAGTGGCTAAATAAGTTGCGTACCAGTTAGCGTGGCAAGTGTGTATAGAACTTTACCTTTAGAATAGCTAGTTATACTTCATAGCCTTTAGTAGGCTTCACCAGCAGGCTTCGGCAAGCCTTCAACGCTTCACCAGCAGACTTCACCAACAGACCTTGTCTGCCTATACTCAGCTGTCGTGTCTAAAGATAAAAGGATTCAAGATATCCAACTCAGCATTATCATTAGATGATATTAATTCAGATATTCTTTTTTGAATTTCTGATTAAGATCATATCTCTCAGGTTGACTTCTTGAAGATATTTCCTTGCCATGTCTTGATCCAAATGAAAGACTTTCCTCTTTGGTGATTACTGAACAATGAGACATAGTGGATACACAACACTCTCCTAGGTAAGAACAGACTGTACCAACTCTTGTTGGTCTAAACTACTGTCATCTTCCAACTGCTCCTGGATAGTACCTGCTCCACGTCTCCAACTACTTAATCAGACCTGGATAAAAAGAATTCAACCTAACAACTCTTTGCATGTAATGCATTCAACCTACTATAGTTGTTGGTGTCTTCTTCATCCATAACGGTCTCAAGGTTTCTCTCATATAAATACTGTCATTGAAGAGTGATGAACTTAATGCTCTAAAACTACTCAACAACTTACAAGTTATTACTCTCAGTGCATTCAAGAGATCCTTAACTGATCAACGAACTCCTCAAAAACAACAAGAAGACTGCTCAATCATTTACATTTATTATCTTCTTACTTGTTGTTTTCATTAATTGTTCTTCAGCATAGTGAATATTCTATATTCCAGATATTCACTACCAACCACCAAACACAAGTAAAATTATTTTGTACACGATCCATAAGTGTTTCTGTAATAGATTTACTAGAAAACATAGTGCACTTTCAAATCCTAGATTGACTTCTTAGACGGTGGACGTAGTACTCTTTATAGTACGAACCATCTCAAAATTCATGTGTTCTTACTTCTTATTTGCTTACTGTTTTTCGCTACTACAACCTTGCCTATAAGCTATTAGCATTCGCAATAGGAAATTCTCTCAAAAGTTTTGATGTGTAACTAGGTTATTTAACCCCCCCCCCCTTCTAGCCTTGTATTGTTCCCTTTGGGACTAAAACAATCGAAAAAGGATGGTTTCCCACCACATTCATGTGTGAATGACTTATTATTGCTCATACAATAATGGCAAGACAACTTCCCATGTGTGCTCCAACCACATAACATACCGTAGGCAGGAAAGTCGTTAACAATCCACATAAGTGCAGCCTTCATTTTAAAAATCTCTTTCTTTGACATATCATAAGTATCAACCTCATCTTGGCACAAGTTAATCAACTCATCTATCAATGGATGTAAATACACATCAATTTTCTTACCCATGCTTTTAGGACTAGGAATTAGTAAAGTCAACAACAAGTATTCCTGCTTCATGGCCATCCATGGTCGTAAATTATAAGGAGTAAGAATCACTGGCCAACAAGAATAAAGATTTTTCAAGTTACTAAAGTGGTCAAAACCATCAGCTGAGGTGCAGAGCCTCACATTTCAAGTATCGAAGAAAAAATCTGGGTAAGTATGATCAAAATTCTTCCATGCCTCACCATATGATGGATAAGAAAGCACACCTTCTTCCCGAGGACGTTCTTTGTGCCACATCATATGCTTTGTTGTCGTTGTTGACATATAATGCCTTTGGAGTCAGGGTACAAGAAATAGATAACGTAACACCTTAAAAGGTATGTTTTTATGGTTCACACTACCCCTTCTCCTTGGTTTATACCGTGGGTGACCACACTCTGAACATTCCTTTAAACCTTGAGTTGACTTGTAGTACAACATACAATCATTAGGATATGCATCTATCTTTTGTAAACCAAGTCCGAGCTTAGTGACAATTTTCTTTGTCTCATAAAATGTTTTGACAATATATGTACCATCTGACAACATACAACCAATTGTGGATATAAGATTATCAAAGGCATTCTCACTCATGTTGGCCTCTGACTTATGAGTTAGAAGTTGAGCAACCGCGGACAACTTCGTGTAAGTTTTACATCCCTCGTATAATTCCTCGCGCCCTACTTCAAGAAGGTCAAAAAAACTTTTGAGAGTTTGCATTTGGTAACTCCTCCTCCCAATTAAAATCAGGGACTACCATATCTATAACCATATCAATATAATGATTTGATTGCCCTTTAACAACCACCGGTTCATCGTTCAGATGCACATGCTCTTGACTTGATGTTGATTGTTGTCTAAAGATTGATGGGTCCTCTCCCTGAGAAGCCTATATTGTGTACTGAGGCTTGAATCCTTTTTTATACAAGTGTGTTTTAAGAATTTCTTGAGTTATAATTTTTTTATTCAGAAAAATGCAGCAAAGACATCGTATTTTGTCCCTAGACATACATTCAGGATAGCCAAGTGCAAAACCAATAAATTGTCGTACCCCCTCTACAAACTTAGATCTAATACCCATGCCCCCAACCTCAAGTTGTCGATGCATCCAACTCCGATCATTAGACATCTGCTTCTACATTTAAAACATATATTCATATTATATTTTTATAAGCACCTATACCAAGAAAGCTAAATGTGTTCAAAAAGGTCAAACAAGAAAGCTGACTTATAAAGCTGAAAGTTAGCCTTCATTTTCAGAAATGTAAAATAAAAAAGCTAATTTATTAAACTGAAAGCACCTCATAAGTTATGTTGAACTTAAAATTTACCTTTTGTGGGCCGAATGGATGAAAGTGTAGATGCTTGCGCAAAAAAGAGAATGTACTTCTTAAGGCTTGATAAGAGGCTAGCTGAATCTTTACTTTCATTGGACTTAAACTATTAAATAACTCATCATCTCTACTTATTGGTAACTATCAAAGAAAAAAGCACTTGTTAGAAAAGATCCATTACACATGTAGAGCTTGAAACTTCAAAATACAACAACCACCACAACAAATTATTCCTAGAGAGTGTACTTTGTACTACGTATATGTATCAAAACCCTACTACAATCGGTATATTTCTAAAATGGTTTTCTAATTCATTTCCATCCTTAATTATAATTAAAAGACAACTCCGTCATTATGCTATAGAGATTCTAATTTGTTGCTATGAACCACATAAGATTCTCAAAATTACCGACAATAAACGAAAGATACAGTCTCGATCAGTCATTTAAACCTACTAGTGTGTACAAGTATAGAAGAACAAACAAATGCAGGGGGAGAAGAGAAAACACTAGAAAATCATAGTAGTAATCCATTAACCACATGGTCCACAACAAAATGATATTGCCCCGCTCTTCTCTTTTGATAAAAAAAAAAAAAGCAGATTGTCTTTTTAATTCAAATCTAACAAAACACATATTTTGTACTCTATATTATAGAAATTGTAAGCACCTCTGTTCTCGTCTTTGCAACAAATTCATGTGATATGCATGTAGGTGAAATTAACAGTAGAAAATTAACGAAGTTGGGCAGAAGGACCAATCTTGAGAAAAAATTTAGTACAAGGACAAAAAATTTAAAAATTTTAATTCAAGGACCAACCCCTAGAAAACCAAAAAGTACGGGGACCATTTTTGTCATTTTCCCTAAAGGTTTTAATGTAGTGAAACTGAATCTTGCATGACAGAATATCAATTCTCCATGAATCATCAGTTAAGAGACTACAAGTCTACAATCCTTTACTAAGACTAGCTTTCTGTCCCAAAATCCTCCAAGTAATAAGGAACATCATGGATAGATGATTTTTGTGGGATCATTATTCATGGAATGTCATCACAAATCCCTATATACACAGAGCCCAATTCTACTAAATAAAGCTTAAAGTTCAAAGCAAAGGAAGTTGTTGCTCTTAAGAATTACTAACTCATTCTGTCAGGAATTAAAGAGATTACACTATATTGCTATGAGCGACAAGTCAAAGATAGGAGTATTCTTAAGGCAAAATTTACTCAAAAAAGAAAAATGAATAACAAGAAAAAATCATTCCTTCTCTCGAAAGCACAGTAGAGATTAAAAAAAAAACAATTTTAAGTAAATGTACGTAGTTGCTTCAATGAAAGTACAAACGGAAAATAATGAGCATGTACAAAAAAGTACTAGAATAGAAACATAAATTAAGTTTGATAGTATATTCAACTTTCACAAGTTGTGATACTAATATTCACATACAATGCGATACACATAAATAGACACACATAAACCATGTGTGTGTGTGGGAGAACCCGAAACAGTTTAAAGAGGGCATAGGAAAGGTTGCAAGCTGATTCCAACTCTTTCTGGTAACAACTTTCAAAAAAGAAGAAAGAATGTACTAGAAACAAAAGAATACACTTAACAAGATATTCATTTCATAAATAGTATAAAAACTAAGAAGCGGTGAAGGAATAATCTAAGTAAATATTGAAACATGCAAAAAACTGAGTATGATGATCTCTAGATACAAGGATGTTTAGTGACCAGAAGGGTTAGAAAGACAGCAGAAAAGACCATAAATCCATGGTAGAAATTGCATTTTAAACAAATCCCAATAACAGAAAATTCAAAACTCGATCAAAAGAGAAATAAACTTTATAGAGAAAAACCCACCTGATTTTGAGTTGGAAGAGACTCTGTATATTGAGGGTTTCTACCTACACCAACAGCTACCCATTATAGTATTATCCTTTACCAAAGAAACAAAGAAAGAAAGAAAGAAAAGAAGAAAACAAAATTGCTCAAGAAAATTTAACACCAGTCACCCCCTCAACAAAACAAAAAGGAAAAAACAAAACAAAACAAAACAAATAGCTGAAATTAACCATAAAGAAAAAAGGGAATATGATGGGAGTCTTTGTAAGGGAAAAATAGGCATTTCCTATTTTGGTTTGTTCTCACCTTTCTTGGTCCTAAAGTTTAGGAGTATTTTTGGAACAAAATCTTTGCAAAAATCCTTTCATAAAAACCGTGTCTTAGAGTCCATGTTCAGTTGGTAATAGAATCTTGGAAATATGGTAGTTTATTTAATTACTAATTATAATACTTTACCTTGTTAGGAGTTTGTTTACTTCGTAATGTGTAGGTCTCCTTCATGGTATAAATAGGGGACATGGGCAGAGGCAGAAGACATGCAAACAGAGAGAGCATAGAGCATAGAAGAGCAGCATATTCAGTTCATAGAGAGTTTTCAGAATTCCAGTTTGTTGCTGAAAGTGAATGCAGTTCCGGATGCAGCAACTATAGAAGCTATATCTGGAACTACATTGAGTTGCTGGAACAGTTTGTCTTCCTAGGGTTTCTAGGAAGTTGATTTTTTAATCCCACATTTTCTCTACCCTTTGTTTCTGTGGGTTTTTCTCTCCAAGACTTGTTGTCTTGTGAGAGTGTTTGATTTGGTGATTTCACATTCTTTTTGTAAAACAATTCATTTTATTTAGTGAAATCTTTTTGGCCATGAGGCTAGATCTACAAGCATAGGCTTGTAGATTGTTTGGTAAATGTTTGTGCTTAATTCCTGCTTTAAAATTAAAAGTCTTCCGTTGTTATTGATTTTCTGACCAATGCACCTTCCAGTGTAGCTACAGTAACAAGCTACATTGGGAATTGCATTGACAGTTTTGTGAATCCTAGTTACTGTTGAATCTTACAATTGGTATCAGAGCCTTCTCTTGACGCCACTAAGAGTTGATTCTGGTTGTAGTCGTGATGGATTCTCAATATGAGAATGTTGTTTGTCCTCCAACTTTGACTAATGAAAATTATTATATTTGGAAAGTGAAGATGTAACACCCCGCTCCTTCGTTAGCTCGGTTTGCGTGCTATATTTGCACTTCTTCCTTTGTCGAATGTATGATTGGTTTGCGAGAGGGTCTAGATGTGTATGAGAGACCACATTAAAACCAAAACACTATTAAGAGATGCCATATAGTTGTTGACTTGCTAAAGTCACAAGTCGTGACTCGACGATAGTCGGAATGCGACGCGATTGAGAGTTTGCTTGCGTTTTGTGTTCGTAACCTCGGTTTGGTCCTAGACCTCTATATGATGGTTTATTAACATGTTTAGATATATTAGACTTCAAGTTGGAGGTGTTCCTTAAGTCTATCGATGATTTGGAAGTTTTGGAGATATCGTTCGTCTCTATCGCGTAGTTCGGGGATTGAGTCGTGTAATCGTCTCTCCTTTGGAATTCTTATTTCCCTAGTTGTTAATCAACTTCCTAGAAGTATTTAAACTTCTTCATTATCCCTTAGATTTGCCTTAAAAGTCTCCTTTCATTGCTCGTTCGATTGCAAGTTCATTCGTCGTTCCGGTTGCACGTTGTTGCACCTCCTCCCGGTTTCGCTCCGAGTTGTTCCGGATGTTGTTCGGGTGTGTTTCCGACTTGTTTTGAGTTGGGTTAGACCTTAGAATGGTTGCCCATGAGTTTGGGACCATTTAGGACGTGTTTAGACCAAGTTCAAGGGCTGAACCATGCGCTCGCATCGAATTTTGATCACCAGCTCGCGGGACAATGCTGAGAGCATTGAAAAATGAACATAAGTAGGTCCAGAGGTCCAGGCGCCCGCCTGGACATGAGTGAGGCGCCCGCCTCAAGTTCTGGGAGTCACCTACGGAATTTTTCTCTGTTTTGCCCTGTTTTGATTTTTGACGAGAATTGTCTAACCTACCCTCATCAAACCTTCTCTAAACCCTTCCTAACCTCCCATACTTAGCCCTAAACATGTCCTAACATTAGTTGGAAGTTAATTAAGGTTAGATTAGTGATTGATTACTCCTAATCTCTACTAATTATGCAAGGGAAATGACTATTGTGCCCTCTTTATTTTTGGGGGTATAAATACCCAAACCCTTTTGAGAAATCAGTAAATCCTCTTCATTTCTCATTCTCCACCATACGTATTAGAGAGATAGAGAGTCCATGGGAGATTCAAGCCCTAGCCTTCTTCTCTCTTCGATCCAAGACGATCCAACCGTCCGATTGCCGCCAAACTTCGGATTCTTGACGTATGCGACGGGTGGAACAACTTCACCGTTCGGATTTTGATTCTCTTGAGTTTTCACTCAAGCTAGGTAAGTTACTTCCTTTTGATTTTGGTTCATTGGCCCTAAGGAAAACAACCTATATGCTATTTGTGGGCAATGAACACTTGATATGCTTTGTATGCCCAATTTGGGGATTTTTGGAAGTATAAACTTGTTAGGAGCATTTGTAGAATGACTTCTATGATTATTGAAGTATATGATTATTCTTCATCTTGTGTTTCTAGGATTATGAGTATGCTAGAAATCATGTCCACATGTTATTTGGGTTTATTGTGGAAATATGCCTATGATTGGGGCTTTGGATGTGTGAATTCAATATATATCATGAGTAGGATCATTTAATGGAAATTATGTGATTTATGGGATGGGTTATGATTTATGTTGGGTTTTGTTATGAATTTTAGGGCTTGAGAATCAAGCCCGAATTATTGGGGAAATTGTTGTTAAATAAAGTGGGTATTAATGTTGAAATGATGATGCGTAAATAATGAAACTTAGTATTTAGACTCAACGGAGTCGTAATAAGTCCAATAATGTGTTAATAAACTCGAGTGAAAGTCCTACGACATTTGGGATTCGTTTGATTATGATTATGATGAGTTCTTGGATTTTTAGGCTTGGGAAACAAGCCCGGATTATTTTTGGGAGAATTGTTATGAATTTAAATGATGTGTTAATTTTGGGATTTATGAGATATGTATTTAAGGAAATGTGATAATAAGACTCAATGGAGTCATTTTAGGTTCAATAAGATGTTAGTGAGCCTTAGGTTGAAATCCTACGATGTTCGGGTTCGGGTTTGGTTGGTTTTGATTGTGAGTACCCGAGCATCTTGAATTGTGTACCATTTGTGACACCCACGATATAAAGGCTTATTGGGGATTTATTTAGAGTGCGTGCTCGTTAGAGCACATTAGCATTAGAGACCAACCTATGATCTCGTATACTTTAAGAAATGATTATTTGAATGAGTTCTCTTAGGAATTTGGTCGTGCACATCGAGCACTTGCGAGGATATGACTACTAAGAGTTTTGGTACCCTTGAGATTGGTTTTAAGAATGTCGGTATATACGATGGTTAGGACTATGGTTGAGTCTGTTATGCTTTTATGAATAGACTAAATATTAAGTCTTGATTAATGGTTGTTCTTAGACTAAATAATAGTCTTGGTTTAATTCCGAGTAGAGGACTATGGTAGACCTCATGTTGTGATTCCTTGAGCTTATATGCTACTTTTGATTGGGTGATGACTTGAGGATTATGAGTACCTCAATATGTGGTTCTTGGACTAAACTTATAAGTTAGTTGGATTTGTTAAGTATGTGCAAATATGTGCATTGTTAAATTGGTGTGTAGAGCTTTATGTCCTACTCGATTTGATTAGTTCGCTTTTGTCGATCTTGGTTCTTGTTTGAGCATGCGAATAAATATCTACTTATGCATTGCATGTAAGTCCAGCTGGCAATATTTGGATTGGTTTTTATAAGTCAGGGTAGGATGATACATCGCCTATACGAATCGTAAGATTCGTATTCGCTATGGATCGCCGCACTGACCTCACACACCTCCAATTGGCCCCAAATGGGGAAGTTAGCCCATCTCGTAACCAATAGAGCGAGTGGATTATGCTAAGCTAGACCGAGAAAGGGCCGCCTTGCGGTGTAGCCGCCGATGTCGATGTAATCACGAGCATCGATGGTACAACCCGGTTACTAATGTGTATTGCAGAGCAAAGACAACGACACTATTTGGGTATCTTCTCTATCCCTTATGTGGCTTACTATGAGCACTTATATGAAAGATAACGTGCTATGTGGTTTATGAAGTTTATGTTACTTGATAACTTAATACAAGTTTATTATTGGTATGCTATTAAGATGCCATGATTTTATGCATGCTTGTGCATTATGCCATGCCACGTCATGCTATGCCATACAATTGCATTTAGTAACTTACTGGGTCATTATGACTCATTTCGTGTGTTTGTTTTCCTTAGTTTTTGCAAGAAGCTCGTTAGTGCTGCTGCAGCCTGGTGCTTGTTGGATAGCGTGGTCTTCCCGCAATAGCTTGGAGTTATTATTATTATTGTATTTATTATCTTGTGAGACACGGATGTAAAGTTATGTAAACTTTACTTGGGTAGTTATGTTAGTATTTTATTTCTCAGATATTTTGGGAGCCGACTTGTTTGGTCGAGCTGTTGTATTTATTTAGAAGTTTATTCGGTTGTCTTCCCGAGCAAGGATTTAGCTCACATATTCTAGTTTTGTTGATGTTATCTCCGACAATTTTAGTCGTGAGTCCTTGGTTTAGTTGTTAGTATTTAAATCTCTTATTCTTTTAGTTGAACTGTCCCTCCGGCATATTTTAGCCGTTGAGTGGTTGTTTATCGTTGGGTTCTTGTTGTCTTGCCCCTTTGGTTGCCGATGGTTTGTTGTCCGTGCGCAATGTTGCGCCACGCGCGTCGTAAGATTGTCAAGAGATAGTTGTCTCTTAGCCTTGCGTTCCTTGGTCTAGGATTAAGGCTTGGGTTCCACTTATGATTTGCTTCCGCAGGTGTTGATTTTTATTATTCCGTTTTGCCGTTATGGCCTTATATTCCGGTGTTGAGCTTGTTAGCTCAACTCTTGACTCGCACCATTATGCTTAGCGGGTGCTTGTCGGTCTTTTAGCTTGTCTTGGCGGCACGACCTTGGGATTCCGCATTGGAGTCCGGGTCGGGCTGTTACACTTGGTATCAGAGCTATAGGTTAGCTGTTTCTCCAGGATAGGTTCCTTGGCCTAGTTTGGGTTGGGTTTATTGTTGAGTTATTAACGCTGAGTGTTCTTTGTAGGCGTATTATGTCAGGAACTTGGCGTGGAGCTAGTTCTAGTAGACCCCGTTCGGATATAACTCGTTGCAACGAGAGAGGAGAGAATGTTAATGATCCGCGTGTGACTCCTCAACGGATGTTTGGATTGAAGACGATTCTACCGTTTTGAGGTTCTTGAAGTTGAAACCGAAAGGTTTTGATGGAGAGCCAGATGCTACTAAGGTGAAACATTGGCTGGAAAGCATGGAGAAGATCTTTGTAGTTTTGGGTTGTACATCAGAAGAGATGGTGACCTTAGCGGTGTTTAGATTGGATGGTGTGGCTGAGCAATGGTGGCCTGAATTACGAGATCACTGGAGACAACATGGAGTGCCTCAAGTGTGGGAGAACTTTGTCATGGAGTTTACGATACGGTTTATTCCGACATTAATTCGAGAAAGAAGATAGATGGAATTCCTAGCGTTAGAACAAGGAGATATGACCGTGGCTCAGTATTCAACAAACTTTATGGAGTTGACTCGTTACTATAGTTACTTGGTGCCAGATGAGACTAGGAAGACCGAGCGGTTCGTGAGAGGCCTGAGGACAAAATATCGTAGGCAGCTTATTCTATTACAGCTTACGGATTACCAAGGGGCTGTGGATCGTGCATATGCGATGGAGATGGATATCGAGGATCATACTCAGGAGAGAACCTCAGAGACTATTGGGAGTGATACTTTTACCTCTAGACGGAGACGACGAGGTGACTTGTTGGTATGTAACTTTTGTAAGAGGACAGGACACGCCGAGAATACGTGTTGGGGTAAATCAGGAAAATGTTTTGCTTGTGGCGGCAATCATGTTCGTAAAGATTGCCCAAGGATGAGAGTTAGTCGGTCTAGGAGTACTAGTCAACAATCCAGTGGCTCCAAGAGAGATAGTGGTGGGCGGCCTAGAGTTTGAGGTCGTGTTGCTGGCGTGGCGGTTGGCCATTGCCATCAAGTTTTGAGACCTATCCGAAATAGGAAGGTACATTCTTGTATATATGTATATATTATATCGTTGCTACTATTATCGTTATTATGAGTATGCATTTTAATCGGTAGCTCATGTGCATTCATACATACATTATATGGTGTATTGTGTAATATTGGTTATTTGCTCAATCGGGAATAATACCCCAACGTGAGATCGATATATGATATGGTTTGTTTTGTGGATTACCGTAGGTAACGCACGTGGTGTATGGATTCTTGTTTAGTCTATATATGTATAAGACTATGCTATATATAGAGTTGTGGTTTTGTGGTTATATAAAAAGGGCCATAGTATGTATATGTATGTATACGTATATTTATGAATATATATGAAACATGAATTGTATGTGACACTTATTGGTTTGGTATGATGTTTGTATATTCTATGAAGATATGTTTAATGTAATTAATAATATAATACTATATTATTGTTAGTGGTTATTATGCGAGTAAGATATACACTCGATTAGCGAAAGTTAAGTGTCATGCGATTCATCGGTTGATTTTGACTGCACGGGAGAGATTGATGCTTCACCGTGAGTATTGAGACGTTAACGTTGTGTTAGGATGCTTAGTGTATGCATTGGTTGTAGACTTGGTCTAGAGCTTAAGAAAGGATAGTTTTATGAGTATAGGACGTTACGGGCATTAGTAGCCTTGTCGATTTGTGATTCTAGGAAATTATCTTGGTTGAGTGTACTAGGTACACGAAGTTTTATGATAGCTATGATTGTTGTTTGCCAAGGTAATAGACCTTGTTACTTGGCTTGATTTTATTCAATGTGCATTAGTTGTAGGAAACACCTACTTGATGCATTTACATTGTAGTATATTAAATTCTCATTTCATCATTATTATCTCATGTTCATTCATTTCATTAGCATAGGAGACCGCTTGAAGGATGCTTAAAACTTTTTATTCATGAACTCAGATCCTTACGACGAAACTTTTGAAGCTAATTCAAGAGGTACCTGAATTGGTGAGCAAAAGGTATTCGCCGTTGGACTAGGATTGGTAAGAATTAAGTTAGAAATTGACTATACCCTACCAAATGGAATGGACAAATGGAATGAATTTTCAAAACATTTCATTAATGTGCTCTTATGTGTTGTTACACGCGATAGGAAAATCGCGAGTATGATTTACATGGTTTGAAATGCCGATTTGATTATCTTTGATTTGTTTGCGAATTGCTCCATAGGCAATTATTATTTCTTTTAACTTAGAACCTCTTGTGCTTGAATTTCATGTTGTGCCCGAAACAAATAGTTTCGTAGTTGGATGTTGAAATATCCTTGAATGTGTTCTTCATGTTGAAATTTGGATTTTGGCTTACATGTTTGGCGATGTTTGGCGTATTGTTCGTATGGTATTCGCGACTCAAGTATGGGTCATAGTATTTTCAATCTTAAGTGCTTGAGGTCGTAGAGTCTATTGAGATTTCATGGACTTTTGAATTTGGATTATTAAAGTTTGACCCTCGTGTGTATTGTGGTGGTAGACTCGGAGATTCGAGTCAAGGTTGGTGGTTTTGAGATCGAGTTTTAACTCGGGATTAAGAGACACCGTAATCGTTGTCTTGATGTATTGTGTTTGAGTGTTGACTAACGCTTGATTGTATTGTGGTTTAGAATTCTGACGGGGCGAATTTTTTTAAAATGGAGAGAGTGTAACACCCGCTCCTTCGTTAGCTCGGTTTATGCTATATTTGCACTTCTTCCTTTGTCGATCTGTATGATTGGTTTGCGAGAGGGTCTAGATGTGTATGAGAGACCACATTAAGACCAAAACACTATTAAGAGATGCCATATAGTTGTTGACTTGCTAAAGTCACAAGTCGTGACTTGACGATAGTCTGAATGCGACGCGATTGAGAGTTTGCTTTATGCTTTTGTGTTCGTGACTCGGTTTGGTCCTAGACCTCTATATGATGGTTTATTAACATGTTTAGATGTATTAGACTTCAAGTTGGAGGTGTTCCTTAAGTCTATCGATGATTTGGAAGCTTTGGAGATAGCGTCGTCTCTATCGCGTGAAGTTCTGGGATTGAGTCGTGTAATCGCTCTCCTTTGGAATTCTTATTTCCCTAGTTGTTATTCAACTTCCTAGAAGTATTTAAGCTTCTTCATTAGCCCTTAGACTTGCCTTTAAAAGTCTCCCTTTCATCGCTGCTCGACAATGAAGTTCATTCGGCTGCCCGGTTGCACGTTGTCGCACCTCCTCCCGGCTTCGCCCGAGTTGTTCGGATGTTGTTCGGGTGTTTCCGACTTGTTTTGAGTTGGGTTAGACTTAGAATGGTTGCCCATGAGTTTGGGACCATTTAGACGTGTTTAGACCAAGTTCATGGCCGAACCATGCGCCGCATCGAATTTGATCACCAAATGGAAAGAGCATTGAAAATGAACATAAGTAAGCCTGAGGTCCAAGCGCCCCTGACATGAGTGAGGCGCCCGCCTCAAGTTCTGGGAGTCACCTACGGAATTTTCTCTCTCGCTTTTGCCCCCTGCTTTTGATTTTTGACGAGAATTGTCCTATCCTACCCTCATTAAACCCCTCTAAACCCTTCCTAACCTCCCATACTTAGCCCTAAACATGTCCTAACATTAGTTGAAGTTAATTAAGGTTAGATTAGTGATTGATTACTCCTAATCTCTACTAATTATGTGGGGGAAATGACTATTGTGCCCTCTTTTATTTTGGGTATAAATACCCAAACCCTTTGAGAAATCAAGAAATCCTTCATTTCCCTTCTCCACCATACGATTAGAGAGATAGAGTAGAGTCCATGGGAGATTCAAGCCCTAGCCTTCTTCTCTTCGATCCAGACGATCCAACCTGGTCCGATTACCAAACTTCTATTCTGACTTCAAGGTGGAACAACTTCACCTGCTCGATTTTGATTCTCTTGAGTTTTCACCAAGCTAGGTAAGTTACTTCCTTTTGATTTTAGTTCATTGGCCCTAAGGAAAACAATATATATATGCTATTTGTGGGCAATGAACACTTGATATGCTTTTAGTATGCCCAATTTGA
>JABEVN020000226.1:0-45952 GCA_013146195.2 Codonopsis lanceolata | reverse complement strand
TCAAGTTGAATTTAAATGATTTCTTCCTAAGGGATCACTGGCATATCAAGTTGCATTGGAGGAGGCTATGTTTTGGGGATGGCTATGTTTTCTTGTCAATGGAATGCATATTTGTATTTGCCGTCTGTAATGTATAACAATGTAATCTAACGAGTTACAGAGAGCAACAATGGATTGTGGGAAGAAAAAAACTTGAGTAAACTGTCTAAAAAAAATATATTTTTTTTTTTTTGTAAAATGAATCATTTTTATCTGACTCATCATGTGTTGGTGAGTTGAGGTTTGAGATAGTGGAGTTTCGTCTTACGAATAAAAGATACATAAAACGTCTTACAGGAGACTTACCTAACTAGTAAAACCAAAAGTTTCACACAAAAGAACACTAAATATAACCAATTTGACTTTAACATATTATAATATCTGAAATGTGATCAATTTACTCAATAATTTGGTATGATGTGGTTTTTGTTATTAAGGTCCCATCCAATTTTGTAACACAACTGTTAATGTAGACTAATTGAGAGATTTTATAAGGGGTATTATTGTAGATCATCTCCGTTGACAATATAAATTCACAATTTTTTAAATGAAAAAGATAGAGAATTGGGGAATCAAATTTATTGAAAGGACAAAAATACCCATATAAAGTACCTTGTTAGTTCAGATTAGCATCCTAGTTAAAAAATTGGATGGACCGTTAAGGACAAAGACCACTAGTCCATATTATAATGTGATTGGTCAAATTGGTTACCCACGAATAAAATAGTTATTTAAATAATTTTTCCCAAATATATTCTAGCCAACTTTAATCGGGCATAGCATACAAGTTTTCTGACCTTGATTCTTCTTTAGTTGCAGCCGAACAAGCGAACAACGCCACCCCTTCTCTCCTTCCTTCTAATTGTAGCTGAGAAGAGGGTGGGATTCAAGGTTGAAGGAGAGAGGCAACTCGGGTAGGCGAGAAGGGGACGGGAAGGGTGAGGGTTTCATTTTGGGAATTGGATTTAGGGATTTAAGACACTTGAATTTGGGGAAAATAAAGTATGAGATACTTTCTTATATATATATATATATATATATATATATATATATATATATAGAACGAATCAAAGCAGATGGTTCTATTTCTCAATCTTTCTGACTTGCTCCTACGGAACCAAGATCGAAAAGATTGAAAAAATCAGTCATTCACAACCACTGATGAAGGATTCCTCGAAAAGTTAAGGATTCGAAATCTTTTTTAGAAATCGAATGGATGAACTGAACAGGGCTGGTGTTTTTACAAGAAATCTCTAGCCAACCTTCCTGCAAGAGATCTTTTCTTAACATCAAACGGATTGGTACTAGAGAGAAATGATAGCTCTAACAATTTCTTTGTTCTCAGCGCCCCCCTAATTTCCAGGAATTAGTCACTTCCACAGCCTTCGATGGTTATACGGGTATCCAAAATACAAACACGATGGATGTTTGTTGTCCCAACCATTATATATATATATATATATATATATATCGACTCTAAACGTAACACCAAAATCTATAAACGTAACATCATTTAATTGTTGAAAATACCTAAGTACCTCTCTAGACATTTAATAGGAATCCAACCCTTCATTTACTCCCCAACCAACCGCCCCCTCCAATTACTCCCAATCCATGAGAGACCAAGTACAACGGCACACTAAAAATCAAATTCAATTCATTAAAAACCAATAAATTAATCCATTAGATACCTATTTAATTTAAAATCAAAAAAACCTCCCAATTATGGCACAAAATCCAACACATTTACATACTCACTATCTTTATTTCTAATAACTTTATCTACCACATCATCTTTATCTCTATTAATTTAATATATTCTTTCAATTTATACTAACAAATAAATTTGATAATTGGATAAATAATTAATTTCAAACTTATATAAATAGTCAATATTAAAATAATATTTATTTATTATATTTTGAATAATATTTATTATAATTCGATATTATTTATTTATAATATTATTATTTAGTATAACCATAATAATTCGATATTATTTATAATATAATATTATTATAATTAAATAATATTATAATTTTATAATATTATCAATTTATTATAAGTCGAGTAATATTTATATTAATATTCATTAATAAATTTAAAAAAGTACAATAATTAACTTCATTAAATAATCAATTCAAAGAAAATCTTGCAATATACGAAAATAATACAACTATAAAAAAAAATTACTAATTACCAAAAAGTCTCCAAATATTTTCGATTAAATCATGCAGTAGGCGTCGATGTGATTCTTTATCTCAAACGGTACACCTTCATTAAAGATATCTTTCGTGCTCTGGAATACGCTCTTTAAAATATTGTCATGTTAAACTACCATCAGTAGTAATGTCAGTCTGTTCATAATCTGAACCATTTGGCAGACATGTGTAAGTATCTAATTCATCTTCGACAATCATATTATATAATATGATACAAGTCTTCATAATTTTTCTCAACGTAGATACCTCCCACATAAGTGTTGGTTCTCGTATAATGGCAAATCGTGCATGCAATACCCCAAAGGCATGCTCAACATCATTTCTTGCTGCTTTTTGACGTTGAACAAAGAGCTTATGTTTATCACTTTGCGGCAATCGAATCGACGGGATGAATGTAGCCCATAAAGGATATATACCATCGGTTAAATAATAACTCAAGTTATACTGATTACCATTAACAGTAAAGCATACTATCGGGGCTAGCATTATAAATATCATTAAATACTGGCGATCGATCAAGGACATTTATATCATTACAAGTACCTAGGGTGCCAAAGAAAACATGTCATATCCACAAATCGTAAGAAGCGACTGCTTCAAAAACTACGGTCGCCTTTCCATCCGCTGGGGCGTTCTGACCTTGCCAAGCCACCGGGCAATTCATCCATTCCCAATGCATGCAATCTATACTACCTAGCATACCAGAAAAACCGTGTGTCTCCCCAACATGAAGTAAGCGTTGGAGGTCCTCATATATTGGCTTTCGCAAGTACTGTTCTCCAAAAACATTAACCACACATTCAGAAAATTTCTTCAAACATTCAATTGATGTGTTTTTTTCAATACGAATATAGTCATCACATGCATCACCGGACATTTCATAAGCAAGCATTATTATAGCAGCAGTGCATTTTTTTATTAGTGATAAACCAAGTCTCCTACTGTGAGACCCTGAATCCTTAAGTACTTGACACGGTAGAACGTTTACATACTTCATTCTTGCTCGTGACCTTTGAGAGATCCTAGGTCTTGGTGTACTTGCTCGGATGCATTTACATTTATAATAACCATGTTTACAAGTTTACACGTGGCCACGACGTTCATAGTAGTTGTCGTCGTAAGTTTGATTCCCCGATTCACGATTTTAGTTATCGTGTTGTCGTACGAGCTTCGTACCGTTGTGTTTATTGTCGTATTACTCGGTTAGTTTGGTCGTGTTACTAGGGGGACCTTGGGTATTATTTTGGTTTGGTCGTGTTTAAGTTTGAACACGCTCATGTTTCATTTCCGGTGTGACTTGTGTATTCGCCTCGGTCATGATAGGGCTGTAGTAATTTAGCCATAGTTTTCTGTAGACAACTCGGAATTGAGATCCGTTTGATGCGTTAGAAACTAGACTTCAAGATATTTCTAACCATACCTCTTGCGTAATTTTTGGACTTGTATTTCAGTACATGCACATTTTAAAAGTTGACTGAAACATTTATTCTCGGTATTTCCAAAAATTTGAGTTTTGCCTTGTTTATTGGATTTACTTGGAGACTCTTAATGAATTCAACCAAACCTGACCTTAGACCTTAATTAGAGTGGATTAAGTATAAGTGAAAATTTTAGCACTAAGTCCTCAATTAGGGACTTAATTTCACTTAAAAATTGACCTATAAGGGCTTGACACTTGTTTTCCACTCACTCCCTAACTTTTGTGACTTGAAATATCTGATTTTCTCCACTCATTACACCTCCTACCTTAGATATTTAAAGTCACCATTGATGAGAGCTTGTGTGTGGGAGATTCTTTGTGAGATTAATGTGTTTTGTGATTTCCCGAAGATCCGGCCACCCGATTTTAGATTCGAGACCACCCAATTGTAGCTATCGACGAGGAGACTATTAATCCTTACATTGTTTTCATTTTTCTCAGCCTTTTTTAGGCTTAAGGTATGCTACCAATCCCTAAAAATGTGTATGTTCAATATAATGACATACTCCATTCATAATAGTTGTAGTATACATGCTTAGAAAAACTTCTTGTGAAGTAGAAATCTTCATTTCAACAAGTTATAAATCTGGAAATTATGGGGCTGCTTTGTTAAGTTATTAATTTGGGTTTGGGTAAAGCATGAATGTGGTTCTAATTGTGCTTAGGAGTAATTCTTGTGAAGGAACTCATTGCAATTGTTAACTTTAAAGAATTTTTCACGTTAGGGTTAAAATCTGAATAATTTTGGGGCTGCCCTCTACACTTAATAAATTGGGTTTGTGTATAGAATTAAAAGTGTTATAAACATGACTTGGAACAACTAATGTTCATGGACTTTTTGGAATTGGAAACTTCAATGAGATGACTAGTTTAGGATTTCACCAATTAAAAAGAAACCTCACATATTCAGTCCTAATTTTGGGCAGTTTTCCGAAAACAACTGGTACTAATCTAATTCATGGAATTTCCTAAAAATATTATATGTTGGTCATGCGTATGTTAAGTGATACTCTGTAAATTTTCATAAATTTTCGAGTTTGGGAAGTATTTTTAATGAATCATGAAACATGGCTGCGACAGTGAGTCTGAACAAGGGGAACTGGTTATTAACATGATCTTCATGTGATCATAAATTGATGAATACAAATCCAATTGGAGTGTTTTAAAATGGAAAAATATAGTTTCAAGAGTCTAGTTTCAGACTAGGCAATAATCCCCTCGTTTGGAGTTGTGAGCGATTCATGGTTGAATTTACAAGTTGACTAAGCAGAATGAGTCACAACAGAGAACCAAATTTTTAAAATGAAATTGAGGTGACTATATTATGAAGAATGCATGTCCAAATAGATTACTTTAAAGTGTTAAATTATATTTCCAAGAGTCTAGTTTCTGAATATATAAAATTCATGAAATTAGGAGTTATGAGGAATTAATGGTCAAATTTATAAGTTGACTGGGCAGAACAATCATAACAGAAAAACAGATTATTAGCTTGATCTTGATATGATCATAGATTGATGAATACAAGTCCGAATGAAGTGATTTAAAATGATAAGTTATAGTTTAAATAGCCTACTTTTTGAATAAGTAAGATTCAGTACATTTGGAGTTGAGAGGAATTTTTAATGCACTTAGCAAGATTGCTGCGCAGAGTGGTTTGTAACATTTGAACTTGTTAATGATAGTTTTGTTTAATTCATGGACTACTATGGATTTTGGACAATGGGATGAATTATCATTCTAGGATGCGTTTATTATTTATAATCTAAATGATTTAATGACCCTAGACTAACATAGTAGTCTTGGACAATATGTGATTTAGTATTTGTTAAGTTAAGAACTTAACTTGTATTTATACTAGAAATAAACATCTATGCTTATTAGATATTATGACTTATGAAAACATAATTGTGATGCTTGTTAAGGATTGACTCTCCATACTTGATGAATATGACTTATAAAGCATATAGTGTTTCTTACCTTCATGCATGTTCTACCATTGGGTTGTTAACTTGAAATGAAATTTGGATTCCACTAATAGGTGGGATTATGATCTTGAATAGAACTAGGGCTTGATTTGATATTAATCAACTTAGGCTTCTATATTCTACTTGACTTATTGATACGTGAACTAGGATTCCTAAATGGAGCGAGAACCTAGTTATGCCTTAAACAAGAACATAGAAGGGCTAGAAATGCATATTGCATTTATACCCTATTTGATTGGAATTGTAGTAAAGACTCAATGGAGTCGAGCTTAAGGAACAATTGAACCTTACAAGGATCGTGGTGTGATCCTACGACATTTATAATCCATTCAACTAGTCACTAGCTTTTGGAGCTTTGACTGATTTAAGTGTGCATGTTTGACACTTTTGATCTAGAGACTCAATTGAGCTCCTGTTGTGGTTTTGTGATTATTGTAACAATGTACATAATCCTATGAGTTTAGTAGATCATTATATCTACTTGAGAATTGGCAAGTAAACATCTACTTTTGCATTGCATGTAAGTCCAGCTGGCATTATTTGATTTCATGTGTTGATGGTGGGACGATGCATCGTCTTCACGAGTTATGGGACTCGTGATTGCTATGTATCGCCGTGCCGGAGACAATTCACACACCACTTTGTTGGCCGTAGTGGGAAGTTATCCCATTGTCGTAATCAATAGAGTGCATGGATTATGCTAAATTGGCCGAGTATCCCTCGGTATGTCGATGTATCAATCACGTACATCGATAAGCAGCAGCTTAATTTGCGGTTGTGATTGCAGGAGCGACACAACGACAATGATTCGGTACCTTCTCTATCCCTTATGTGGCTTACTATGATAAAATGACTTGATAGGGGAGCAGATTGAAAGATTGCAGAAATTGTGAAGGGTAGAAATTCGGGGAGCGGCGCCCAATCTTTCATGGTCGCGCCCCGTTCTGTTTTCTTCTTCTCTAATTTTTTCCTTCTCCCAGCTGCTTGCCCTGCCTTCAATGCTTAGCGTACAAGCCTCCCATGCTTTGTTCATTCGGTTGTCTGGGAAGGATTTCAGCTATATATAGAGGCTTTGGCCTCTTAGTTTTCACACCCCAACCTTCCAAATTCTTGAGGCTTCCTCTTCTCCCTTGTCTCCGTGTAAGCGATCCAAGGCTCCCAGCCTCCAGCTTCCGGCCTCTTGCCCCCGCGGCAGCCTCCTCCCTTTCCCAAGCAAGTGAGCCCTTCATTCCTCGTCCCGGCGAGCCGATCTAAAAGTCAAAAGGTGCGGTCATGCTGCCCCGATAATGACAATGATAATGATAACACAATGATGATGATAACGCAATGATGATAACACAATAATGATAACACAACAAGGATAAAAAAAACTTTCTCTTTCGAGGAGAAGACATAGAAAGTTCACTAGAAACTACGAGCGCCTAGTGGACTAAAGCCTAGGCGTATATACCAGGATCAGAATTTCACGCTACAAGAGGTAAATATCTATTTATTATTCTGTCCCGTAGTTAATTAAAAGGGTTAATAATAAATAGATAAATTAAGTTATTATGTTAGTTATAAATAATGCAGTAATTAGTTTATATATTTCGTTTATATAGGATAAATGTAGATAATATTATTATTATGTTTGTAAATGCTATGTGTAAATAATATAGTAGATAAAATAGTATTTGAATATAAATGTACATAAAATATTAAAATAGGTAACATCATGCTTAGATAACGGTTAACATCCCTTAAATGCTAAAATGACAACATAATCGTTATAATACCCAATTAGCATCCCGTTTGACCAATATAAATATATATAAATAAAAATCTAAACTAAAACAATCTAAGCATGTTATTTAGCAAAACTCAAACGAGACCAAAAGGGCAAGTTAGGTGCCTAACATTTTTCCAACTCGTAACTTAGCCCCCGGAACTACACTTTCTGGAATTTTAGGTTTTTCTCTATTTAACCTTAAAATAGAGATGACTACTTTGTAATTACAGTAGTTAGAGTCCATGATGAGATCAGAGCGCATTTCACGCGCTCCAATGTTTTGAAACCACCCACTTTTCAGTGGCGGGGATGCGTCTCATAACAGGGTCCTCACAATATCATAATACCTAAACGTAACACCTAAATCGCTAAACGTAACACCATTAATACACAAAATTACTTAACTACCCCTCTCTACATTAAACTATACCAACCCATCAATTAATTCTCTCAACCAACCACGCCCCATCCCCCTCCCTCCCAACTACACACGGCAGAGACATCGAAAAACATCGATTATTCTCTTTCCTCTCTCACATCGATCTTTCAGCCTTCTCTCTCACTAGCTCGGTCCTAAACGTCTCCCTTCCTCCACATTTGAACATGACAGACTCCCCTTCCTCCCCCATTGATAATTGATTTTCGACTTCCCGTCTCTCTAAGAAATCGATTTTCTCACTTCTCTTTCACTGTCTCCCTTCATTCTCACCCAACCCGCCTTCAGAGTGCCATTGATTGAAGAGAGTTAAACATATTTGAACACGATAGATTCTACCCAAACATCCAGGTATTTCAAATTTACTTCCTCTGTTTGATTTCGAATTTTTTCTTGTTGACATTTCTGTTGTTGATTAAAGTTGCATGGTTGAAATCGCTTGCTATTGTTGTTGTTTAGATTACTTGAGTGTTGTTGTTGACTCAAGTTTTTTTTTTCAATTTCGGACAAAACACCTGCTACTAAGTAGCGGTTTTCGGACAAAACACCCGCTACAAACAAGCATTCTTTTGATACATGTTCACTTGTTAAAACGATCATGGACTTATACATATGCTTCTTGTTTGCGTTACTATCCCAAAAAAATTGCTAGTCGGTAGCGGCAATAATGCTTAACATCCGCTGTGCCCTAGGGGATGTTTAGCCTTATACGATTTTTTTAAATTTTTTTGAGCAAATATATTCAAAAATAAAAATATATTACCTGAAAATAATCATGATTGTTAGATTTTCATCTTCATTGAGATTACAATCATAATCCATTATACAAGGGTGGAGGGTTTGGAGAGTTTTTTTTTTTCAATTAATGAGAGATGAAGATGATGAAAGTTAGTTAGAGTAGGTACAATGGGGGGTTTCCCCCCCCCCCCCCAAATCTTCAACAAATCTCGGTAAACAACAGAGGTTTTTAAAAAATCACAAACAATGCTTAAGTTGATTTTCAGCCAAAAGAATCACCAGAAGAACCTCCGCGTTTTGAGCAATCTTTGGAACAGTCCCTGGAAAACGCTGCATTTTGAGCTGTAACCCATCAAAACGACGTCGTTTTGATGGGCCAAATTAAAAAAAAGGGAACCGGCCGACCACGGCTGACGACCTCCTTTACACGCATCAAGCCCTGGCGGTTACACGAGATTTTTAATTATCTTTAGTTTAACGGCAGTTTGGCATTCAAAAAAACTTATTTTTTTAAAATAGTACACATTTTTATCTATAAATAGAGACTTGGTTTGCCTCATTTGGATATCAAATGAATTTTTTGCAAAATTTGAATTTATTTGTAAGTTTCTCTCTCTTCTCTCTTCTCTTTCTCTCCAAATTTCGTTTTTTTAGTTAATCCATTTTAAAGTTGTGTATTATTTATTATTAATAATATTATTATTTACTACTTAAATATTTTAATTATTATTGTAGATTATTACATACAATTGTCTTTATTGTTATTGTTTATTTTTACCATTATTATTGTTAAATTTCATACTCCCTTATTGTTAAATTTCATACTCCCTCCGTCCCTAAATTATCGTCTTAGTTGACCCGACGCACATATTAAGAAAAAACAATTGATTTGATTATTTATATTGGTTTAATGTTTAGTTTATTTAAAGTCCATGTGTATGCAGCCCATAATTAAAGTGGGGTGAAAAAGTAAGGGTAAAGTGGTAAAAATGATGTTCTAAAAAAATAAGTTTCAAATTGGACAATTATTTTGGGACAGACGAAAAAGGAAAGGGGGACGATAATTTAGGGACGGAGGGAGTATTATTATTGTTATTAGTTGTTATTATTATTGTCAATATTATCATTAAGTAATATTAGTTGTCATTATTGTATAATTTTTGTTGTTGATTTTGTTTTATTTTCAGCCATTGTCATCAATGTCTTCACGTCCGGTTTCTCGTAAAAGCAAAAACCCTCAAAATCGAAATAATCAACGTTTGAATACACCAAATGAACCCTCTCCTCGTCAGAATCATCAACCCCTCCACAAAACCAACCATCACATTACTATAATTTTTCTGAAACACAAAATATTCCAAATTTTGGAGTTCATCCAATTTTCAAAACCCAAACTCTATGTAGTATGGAAACACACCAATATTTCTCCATGTTTCATTGTCGATGCCGCAGCAAATTTTCATGTTGAATACTAAATTACCTTCAAATTTATCCCATTTTCAACACACCAATCACACTTAGATCAAGGGTATTTTCCCATGAGAGTTCTAGGTGGTTCTACATTTGAATATATTCCAACTAGTCCCGTAGCTTCGAATATACCTTTTTTTTCAACACAACCAGAACTGGACAATGAAGAAGAGATTGATATTCAAGATGATATGGTTGATGAAACCACTCCTCAGAGTGGGAAAATAATAAGAACTAGATGGGCGACGTACGAGACTGCCACCTTGTGTAAATCGTGGGAGAACGTAACTACCGATAGTTTCGTTGGAACAAACCAAACATCAACACAATTCTGATAGAAAGTGACAAACACTTAAACGAGCATCGTGGGAATGGTATGATCAGAACTGTGGGTCAAATTAAGAATTATTTTCAGAAATTGTCTAGGGCAGTTTCAAAAATTTCTAGCGCTTTTAATCAAGCATTAACTTGCAAAGAAAGTGGATAGAACGACGATGATGTAATTATGAAGGCATATACGATTTATGAAGCTGATGAAGGAAAACATTTTATGTCAATAGAGGCGTGACAAATTGTAACGCCCCAAACTCGGGTCCCACTACATGGGCCCACATCTGGCCACGTCACTATAAATTCAAACTTAAATAAAGACTAATAAACCGTCATCCAACTAGAATTACAAAAGTCTCCAATTTAAAATACAATCATCCAAAATAAATTACTAAACAAAGTCTACTAAATTTACTACGTCTTCATTAAATTCCAAAACATATAAATATGCCCTAAAAATCTTGATTCTTTCACTGGTATCCTCTACCTCAAGCTTAGTCCTTAATTCCGACCTGGAAGAAGAGTGATGTGAAGGGTGAGCGAACAAAGCTCAGTAAGATCATACGCCGCCCCTCTAGTTTCTAAGGAGGAGTGACTAAAAGAATAATCGTGATGTATGTAAAACATAGTTTAGATATTTGATAACTTGCAAAATCAAAAGATAGGTATCGAACGACAAGAATATAAAGTCTTTTAAAATTGGAGAGTTCAAACAAAACAATATGGATCAAATAAGTTTGTAATTACTGATTGTCGCATACCAGCTAGTAATAACCGAAGATCAAAAATATTTATTAGGATCACATAAGAGTCTATTGACCAAGAACCAAATCCCCCGAAGGGTACGCAAATCCCTCGTAGGGTACACGAATCCCCCGAAGGGTACACAAATCCCCCGAAGGGTACAATATTAAGGTACATATGGATTACCGCACTCACGAACCAAGTGGTGCAATTAAATAAATTTAATTGTTTGTCACGTAATCCCCATGACGGGTTGTTCATACTTAGTGATCATAATTATTTTCAAACATAGATGGTACTATAAATGTACCACTGTCAAAATAAAAAATTGTATTGCGATTCATTATTTTCAATACAAAGGAATATGCCGATAAGTTGACCAATACGAAATATATTTTTCGATAATAAAAAGTATTTCATGTAGACAAGTTTAAGCACTAAAATTTTGCGATAACGAATTCATAGCGAAGATATTCAATAAAGGCTAACGACGGAGTCGAAGCAACTACCGACACGAGGTCGGGCATGACAAATGAAAGAACGAATAATTTCAAGAATTTGTGGAAGCCTAACATTAAAAGTATTTTTATACTTTTACAAAGAACCTAAAAGAAACGTAATCTCTTATCTGAATATGGTCTCAAATCTAATGAACTCGTACGTAGAATATATTGCTACACGCGTCCACCCAAATCTATAATTGCAGACAATATAACATAAATAAAACAATTGTTCCACAAACAACTACTTTAAGAAACCAATCGATATTTTATTTATTGATTTATTGGTGGAAGTTGTATTTGATTATTCTCTTTGTACCATTAATTAGTTTATTCATCAAATTGGTCAACTACATGACCCCACTTATGCCACCCTCCATAATTCTATTCATTGTTGGCATTACTTACCCACAAACACACACACACATGCACTCTCTCTTCTCTACTTTTCTTCTTTCTTTTATTTTCTCTCTCCAATACAACATCACCCCTTTTCTTCCAAACTAACTATTACTAACCTCTTACATCATATATACAAAAGAACCCGTACAGCCTATACTCACTGCCATCCATTCCCTTTCTCTCTCTTTTTATTTCACTCATTGCCGCCCATCGTGTGAAATGCGCTCTGATCTCATCGTGGACTCTAACTACTGTAATTACAAAGTGGTCATATCTATTTTAAGGTTAAATAAAGAAAAACCTAAAATTCCAGAAAGTGTAGGTCCGGGGGCTAAGTTACGAGTTAGAAAAAGGTTAGGCACCTAACTCGCCATTTTGGTCTAGTTTGGGTTTTGCTAAATAACATGCTTAGATTTTTTTAGTTTAGATTTTTATTTATATATATTTATTTTGGTCAAACGGGATGCTGATTGGGTATTATAACAGCTATGTTGTCATTTTAGCATTTAAGGGATGTTAACTGTTATCTAAGCATGATGTTACCTATTTGAATATTTTATGTACATTTATATACAAATAATATTTTATCTACTATATTATTTACACATAGCATTTACAAACATAATAATAATATTATCTACATTTATGCTATATAAACTAAATATATAAACTAATTACCGCATTATTTATAACTAACATAATAACTTAATTTATCTATTTATTATTAACTCTTTTAATTAACTACGGGACAGAATAATAAATGGATATTTACCTCTTGTAGCGTGAAATTCTAATCCTGGTATATAAGCCTATGCTTTAGCCCACTAGGCGCTCGTAGTTTCTGGTGTGCTTTCCATGTCTTCTCCTCGAAAGAGAAAGTTTTTTTTCTTTGTTGTGTTATCATTATTGTGTTATCATCATTGAGTTATCATCATCATTGTGTTATCATTATCATCGTCATTATTCGAGCAGCATGACCGCACCTTTTGACTTTTAGATCGGCTCGCCGAGACAAGGAATGAAGGGCTCGCTTGCTTGGGAAAGGGAGAAGGCTGCCGCGGGGGCAGGAGGCCGGGGGGCAGAAGCTGGGAGCCTTGGCTTGCTTGCACGGAGATAAGGGAGAAGAAGAAGTGTAAAACCCTAAAATATGGCTTGCTTATGTTATACATGAACTCATACACTTATAATCATCATAAACATGTTCATTTAGCTCACTTATATGTTTGGAGTCAATAGCATGTTCGTTGACGTCATTTGAGATGCACGTATGCATTTTTCTTTCGCGAGATGCTTTGAATCTCGGGTTTGTGATTTATGTTTTTATCACATGGATAATTGTTAGAAGGCATTCATAATATCATTTACATGCCTTAGATGTTGGTTGGATGCTCGTTGCATTGTCGGTTTGGTTGCTAGTTTGATTCTAGTGTTAACCCTTCTCCGTTTGACTTTTTCGGTTGTCGTTCGGGAGAGTTTTGCCTGAGTTCTTGGCCTTGTTTTGTTGAGGTTTGAAGCTTGATTGTTTTGATTATGATTTGGAGGTCATTAAGGTTGAATTATAGACCATTTTGGCTTGGAAGGACTCAAGTTTGCATGCGGGAGAGTCCGGGACCGAGCGAGGAAGTAAAAAAACTTGGAATGTTGGATTTCAGCATGATGCGCCCGCATCACTTCATCCCATGCGGCCGCATGAAATCCTGGGGAAGATTACGGGATTTTCTGTCTTGTTTGCGCACTGTCCGATTTTTACCCAATTAAACCCAAATTAAACCTAACCTAAACCTATCTTATTAGCCTAAACTTGTCCTAAACATCTATTAGAAGTTTTAGGGGTTGATTAGTGAGTTGATTAAGGAGAATTAATTCCCCACTTAAATCAAAAACTTACGCACTCTCTCATTTAGTCGGCCAACAGAATACGACTCCTTCACTTTACGTTTTCTGCAAGCACTCAAGGAGACCTGAGAGGGAGCTTGGAAGTGGCGATTCTAGGGCTTTTGAAGGGCTCAATCTCAGAAGCCATTGCTAAGGATCTTCTTTCCCCCATTCTTCCTGCAAGATTGAAGAGAAGGTTGAAGAAGAACAACCTCATCTCTAGGGTTCGAATTTGACAGTTTGTGAGGGTTGATTTGGGTAAGTTTCTACCTCTCTTCCTTTTCTTTTTGGCTCCATTGACCCTAGGGAAACAACCATTTGTGCTATGTGAGGTCAATGGAAGCAATTGTTAGGGTTTGTAGAGATGCATGAACCATAGGTTTTCAATTGATGATAGAGTTTGATTGAACCAATGTGAGACCATGATTTATGTGAAATTCATGTGTTAATTAGTCTATCGAACTTGGTTATGTGAATTATTCATGAGTATTGTGTTTGATTTGGTAGAGATTCTTGGAAGGGGTTTTGCCCTAATTATGTTTTAGCTTGCAAATTATTGTTGTGAGCTTGATTACTATGTTTTACATGTTTAATAGAGTGTATTAAACTATGTTGTATGATTTAATCATGATTTGGAAATTATGATTGGTAAGAGGACTTGAATGAATTTATGCACATAATGGAAAATTGTTCTATGTTACGTTGTTAAATGTTTCGTTGGGTTTATATGAGTTCATTGAACATTGGGGGCATGGTTATTGGCGATAGTTGTGAACCTAGGGGAATGTTGAAGTCCATGCTTCTATTCCTTGAATTTTCGGAAAGTTTAGATTGGACTCAACGGAGTCAACCTTTGGGTTAGTATGCATCCTAGGAACTATAATCTTAAGTCCTACGGAATTTTGGGTAGAATTCATGGAGGTCGAGCCTCCAAGAAGTTTTGAAGTGTGTGAAGCACACTTGATTATGAGAGCTTATATGATTCTCTGTTGTGATATTTATGCTAGTTATGGATGAAAAGCATGACTAGTTTGATGGTAGAGTGTTTACCTACTTGTTTTGAGCATATGAGTATATATTACTTGTGCTTGGGTTTTGAGTCCAGTTGGCGTCGGTCTGTTGAGTCTTTGGTGGGACGATACATCGTCTTCACGAATTGTGAGATTCGTGATCGCGATGGATCGCCGTGCCGGGTTTGCACACACCCCTCCATCGATTGCCACGGTGGGGAAGTAGTTTATCTCAGTTGTAGTAATACACATGACTTTGATAACTATGGAACTCGAGCGGAGACTGTTTCGGGGACGTCGATATCTACGAGAGGGATATCGAGGGCACATAAAGGTTTTGCACGTGTTTTTGCAGGAGCGACACGCGCGGAAGAATTGGTAATGGTATCATACCCCTTTTATATGAATTGTTTCACAAGGGCTTATGTGAATAACGTGCTTGGTGATTTGGATATGATATGACGATTGTTTTGGTTCATAAATGTTATACTTGATAGATAACATATTGATTAAGGTTGTTAAGCATAAATGCTATCACATGAACATTATTTAGATGTTGTATTATGCTAAAGGCATAAATCATTATTGTTAAGCCTAATATGCCTTGACATGGATTTTGGTGAGATGTTATACTATAATGATAACATATTTATTTAATGTTGAGCATGGATGCCATAACATGATTTTATATAAGGTTATTTCATGACGATAGCATGATGTAATTTATGATTGAGCATTATGCCATGGTAGGAAGTTATGGTTAGTAACTTACTAAGTCTTTGTGACTTACTTTTATTTGTTGGTTGTTTTCCCTAGATTCGAGTCTCACGAGCGGATCCAAGTAAATCAAGAAGGTTGCGTTGACAAAGAATTCTTTTGGCAAGGTTGCTACTTAGATGGTTTATTTTGCTTTTGGTGAGGTCGTTGGGAAAGATGAAGTTATGTAAACTTCATGTTGGGTAGCAAACCTTAATGTGATTTGTAATATTGTAATTATGTTGTTAGCCTATTCTTTTGGTAGCCGACAAGTAGTAGTCGTGCTTGATGTATATTGGTGGTTATGATTCCATATGCTTTCTTGTTGTTGGTACTTATCATTGTTAGTACTTATATCGTTGGTAGCCGACTTGTGTTAGTCGCGCTTGGTAAACTTGGTGATCATGTTTTAATATGCTTTCATTATAGCAAAGTATTATGCTTGTTCTCTGGCATGTTTTTAGCCGTTGAGTTGTTAGACTAGAGTCTTAGACTTAGTGTAATGTTGGGTTCCGGCCGTAGCTTCGCCGATGACTTGGTTTATATTATGCTCTATATTGAATTGCATGACAGGGAGTTTAGTCCTACGTGCCCAATGTTGTGGCACGCGAGTCGAATTTTTGGACCGAGAGATTAATTATCTCTTTGGTTGTTTTTAGTTTGAGCTTGTTAGCTCGGGCGCCACTGTTATATTATATTTCGCTTCCGCATATGTTTTGAGTTGTTGGCGTATCGCCGTTATGGCCCTACCCATTATTTGCTACTTGTTTGTTGTTTTGTCTCCCGGCGGCACGACCTTGGGATTTCGTCTTGGGATCCGGGTCGGGTCGTCACAGGAAGCCTCAAGAATTTGGAAGGTTAGGGTGTGAAAACTAAGAGGCCGAAGCCTCTATATATAGCTAAAATCCTTCCCAGGCAACCGACTGAACAAAGCATAGGAGGCTTGTATGCTGAGCATTGCAGGTAGGGCATGCAGTTGGGAGAAGGAAAAAGCTGAAGAAGAAGAAAACAGAACGGGGCAGGGCCATGCAAGATTGGGCGCCGCTTCCTGAATTTCTACCCTTCACAATTTCTGCAATCTTTCGATCTGCTCCCCTATCAAGTCATTTTATCATTTGATCATTCTGCCCCCCTCCCCATGAAAGGCTAACAAAAAGTGACGTTCGTTAGTCCTTTTATATAACGAGTATATTTTGGACATTTAGGAAATTGAGGTACGAAATTGGGGTGTCTATAGAGCCCCTCAACGACAGAGTTTGTAAGTGAACGCAAAGTCCACAAACAAGCGAACACCGTTGATAAAATAGATTCTCAATTTCGAGACATTGTATAGATGGGAAAGTTTTGATAATTTGTATGTGCTTTGCGATGCAAGTCGAGCAGTGATCATGATCTCTTCCCTCTTCTATTCTTCTTTTTCTTCTCTTCTTTTTTTTTTTTTTTTTTTTGAACCATTTCAAGGACCCGGGGTGTATACTCCTTTATGGAAATGATTTGCAACCAAAGATTCATCCATGATTTTTATACCATTTCCAGGACCCGAGGTGTATACTCCTTATGAAAATTGGTTTATGACAAGAAACTTAACAATCAAGAGTTTATAACCCTTCCAGGACCCGGGGGTGTATACCCCTTATGGAAGTGATTTGCAACCAGAGATTCATCCAAGATTTTCATACCATTTCCAGGACTCGAGGTGTATAACCCTTATGTAAATTGGTTTGTGACAAGAAACTTAACAAATAAGCTTTTATAACCCTTCCAGGACCCGGGGTGTATACCCCTTATGGAAGTGATTTGCAACCAGAGATTCATCCAAGATTTTCATACCATTTCCAAGACCCGGGGTGTATACCCCTTATGCAAATTGGTTTGTGACAAGAAACTTAACAAATAAGATTTTATAGCCATTCTAGGACCAGTGGTGTATACCCCTTATGGAAGTGATTTGCATATGGAAAGACATGTAAATTGAAAGACAATATATTGAAAAGCAGTGCATATTGAAAGACATTGCATATTGAAAAGACAGTGCATATTGAAAAGACATGTTTATTGAAAGATAATGTATATTGAAAAAGACAGTGCATATTGAAAAGGCATGCATATTCAAAGACAGTGCATATTGAAAAACAGTGCATATTGAAATGACAATGTATATTGAAAAACAATGTATATTGAAAGACATATTGAAATGACAGTGTATATTGAAATGACAGTGTCTATTGAAAAGTAGTGTAAATTGAAAGACATGCATATTGAAATGACAGTGTATATTGAAAAGACAATGCATATTGAAATGACAGTGTATATTGAAAAGCAGTGTATATTGAAAGACATGCATATTGAAAGACAGTGTATATTGAAAGACATGTATATTGAAATGACAGTGTATATTGAAATAACATGTGGAATTGAAAGACGTGTATTTATGGAAATGTCATGCATATTGAAATATAATGTGTATGTGAAGTATGTATGTATGTGTATATTTTATGGTATGACGCAAGAAAATTATGTATGAGATATTTGATGCATGCAAATATTTAAAAAAAAATGCAATGCAGGTACCTGTTGTTGTTAATGTGGTGATGTTCCGTGTGTACAAATGTTGAGTTGTTGGGCCGGGGGCCGCTGCAGTTAACTTTCCTTTGATGGGCGTTAACTTCCGTTAAGTAGCCGTTAATGGAGGGCTAACTTTGCAAACTTGAACACCTGAGGGGTTTAAGTGCCTAAGTCAAAACTCCGAGGGAAGGGAAAGAAAATTCCCTCCCCTTATGCGCATATAGCAGCGGCAGCAACAATAGACTTTGGTATGTTTCTCCTCCATAGCTGTCGCCTTCATCCTTCCTTCATTTTCTTCAATCTTTCTCATTTCTTCACCATTTGTCTTCAACACAACTTGCATTGTTCGTGTAATGGCTTCCTCTTCGTGATCCCACAAAGGAAAAGCTCCGGTGAGCTCCGAATCGGGTTGGAGAAAACAAGGTGAAAAGACAAGCTCTAGTAAAATTGTACAAGGTTGATCAAATACAGTCAATATTGAGTCAAAATGTTAGATGTTGACTAAAAAAAGACAAGCTTTAGTAAAATTATCCAAGGTCTAGTAAAATTAAATAATGTTGATCAAAAATGGACAAGGTCTGGCCAAAATAATAGACAAGTTTGACTAAAAATTATACAAGGTCTAGTAAAACTGTCCAATGTTGATTAAATATAATCAAGGTTGGTTAAAAATATCCAAGGTCTAGTAGAACTACTAAAGGTCTATTAGAAGTGTCCAAGGTTGATAAAAAATAGTCAAGGTTGATCAAAAATAGTTAAGATTGATCAAAAGTAGTCAAGGTCTCTTAAAATTATACAAGGTTTAGTAAAATAGTCCAATGTTGATAAGAGACGAATGTTTGGTTACCTCAACCGAACAGTTTCACTGTTGTTCGGTGGAGGTAACCGGACATTGTTAACCAAACTCTGTTTGTTTGTTGCATTGCATTTCATCAAAATTAACAATAATCAAACTTTCATAACTATATCAAATTTGTTGCATTCCATTTAATAGAAAAATGAAATAATACGTTCACCAAGAGAGGGAAACGAAATTTCACAGAGAAACACACAGTAGAGAAAAACTAACCACAATGATTGATTTGTCGATTGGTGAAAATGATTGATTGAATTCAAGAGAGAAAGCAATACAGCTGCTTGCAAAGAGACGGAAACGAATACGATGAAAGAGGAAGAATACGTTAGGCATAGGAAGAATACGCAAAGAAGAATATGTTCTCATTACCTTAGTTGGGATTTGGAGATACTATAGATATTTCACAAAATAGTCAAATTAAGAGTCCAAAGGATGTTATAGATAATTCATCACAAAATAGTTAGTTTTTTTTTAGCGATTGAGTTCATTTTGGAAAAAAGTCTAATTTTTAAGAGATACTCCTTTCGTGTTAGGCAAAGAGTTAGCTATTTCATTTTGAGATGTTTCACTTAAAGAGTCAATTTTAAAAAAAATTAAGGCATAAAGTTTTATTTTATTACTAATGAGTTACTAAAAATGTTATTTTCTTAAAAAGTTTGACTTTTAAACGAAGATTTTTTTTTTTGCCCGAAACAGAAAGAATATATAACTAACGTCAAGATCGATTATAATTACGAAAATATTAAAATATAATTAATATGTTAATATCAAATTTCTAAGAAAAAGTTGAAATGTTACATATACATGGTGATAAAGATAATTAAGTAGAGTATAATATGAAGTCTTTCCTAGGTAGTGGGGAGTAATTTAGTATTTTCCCCAAAATATTGAGAAACAGGTTGGAGAGAAAGAGTGACGAAGACGACGGAAGCCTTTAAAGGTGGCCGGAGATCAAAATCAAAGCGCCGACAGGTATTTCTGCTATGCTCCTTGTTCAGTTCTCTCTCTCTCTCTCTCTCTTTGTGTTAACTCGGCCCCGAGTCAATCACTCACTACTCGACAGTATCAATAATTGATTAATTGTTATTCATTCCCCTTTGAATCTAGATTGTTGAATGTTGATGCATATGAACTTTTTCAGCTTAAAATTGTTTATTTCCTACTTGTAATTTCTCTCACTCAATCGCATCTATTAGTTAATCAAAATTGCTCCAAGGAAGGAATGGCAGCACACGATAATGTGAATCCTATTGAGGACTGTACAGTCGCCAAGTCAGTTCCTTTTTCCACTCTCCTTCTCTGATAATTTTTCCATCTTTCCGCGCCACCATGTTTTAATTCTAGTATACTTTGAATTTGAGAGGTTTGTGCTTTGGGAAATACTATTATGTTAGGTTTCGATTATGAGAACATAAGTTAAATTTAGGAGTTGCCATTATAGGTTTGGGTTAGGGTTTCAGCAGTGGGATTTTCTAGGAAGGGGGTCGAGATTATTTAGGGGTAAAAAAGTATATTGTATTATTTGAAGGGTAAGGCTAATTACACCCCCAAAATCCACTCTCTATCCCCCATTTTCTGCAATGTACACCATACAATACATCAATGCAGGAAATGGAGTGTAGAAAGTGGGTTTTGGAGTGTGGTTACCTCCACCTTATTTGAATTTGATCAAGTGGGGGTCAAAATTACTATGACATAGTGCATTTTTCTCCCCTAAACTAAAGGGTGTTAAAATTGATTAAAGTGTTTCAATTTAGTGGTAAAATATATATATATATATATATATATATATATATATATATATATATATATATATATATATATATATATATATATATTTATTTATTTATTTATTTATATTTTGGAATTTCTAGGTGGTGAAATGACATCTTTTCTAAGACTTTGAATCTAGTCCCTTGAATTTTCTTTTACAAAGCAACCCTTTTAATGTGGTAGCCTGGTCACTCGTGGGGTGATCTTCCCGTGCACAAACCCTATCCCCCCCTCCCTTTCTTTTTCCTTCTCTCTGAAAGTATTATTTTGTCCCAACCCAGAACTTCTTGCTTTGTTGGGGTTTTTTCTAATTTAAGATCTGTCAACAGTAGTCATTACTTTTGTCTGCCATAGCCAATAATAAAAGGAGGAGCTTAATGGTTAAAGTAATTTATTCTGGGCCAAAAATATAAAAAGACCCTTTGGATGCGACCTGCTTGGGCCATCAACGGAAATTTGTTTGCTATTATTGGTAGTTGAATGCGTATAACTAGCAAAAGTTTCTTTATTAGGAAAGCTTAAGTTTCTTTCAAAGTCCAAGCCACTACATGGACCTTGGTTCTTAACAAGCTCAACACTAATGAAATCTTGCAAGTGCATAGACCTTGTAAATGGATCTACTGTTTGCTGTATGAAGTGTAGTGTGCTTCTAAGTCTCATGATTATATAATCCTCTACTGTTAGATGCCCGATTCCTTTGAAATGACATGCTTAGGGTGGTTGAGGAAGAATGAGTTAGTCTTGCTATTATATTTTCTCGTTTAGGTTTCAGTAGGGTGTGATGCTATTCGTTATGGCAATGTGGGACCGAGAGGAATTCTTGAATTTTTAGGAATTAGTCGTTGTCTTGGTATCATCTTTAAGATAGAGTTGTTTATATCTCATAGCTTTTGGCTTCAACTATGGGTGGCAAGCGAGGACGTACCATTTATGTTTGTAGATTGAGATTATGATGCTTTTCCATCTCTCTTTATACATTCTCTTTGACATTATTTATTGATTTAAGTAACTTTTTTGGTCAAGACACTCCAACATCTCCTAGTCACTTCCACTCACAAGGAATTCCATCTTGTTGTAAAGCTTTTCCTATTTTTATCGTCCTTAGGGCTAACTTCAGTACACCACGTAGTCACTATGTTATATCTCAAGATTTATGTTGTTAGTTTTCTCCTCTGTGTCTACGAATACTACTTGTGCATTAATTATTTGAAATTTGTTTCCCATCTTCTTTAATATTTGTTTCCTTACCGGTGAATATTCATCCTTATACCTCATTAAAAACCCTATCTTTCTACTTTCTTGATGTTGCAACTTTGTAAAAGGATTTTCTCCATCCTTTGTGTCTAATCCCGGTTTTGGCAATTTTGTATTGTTCAAAATTTTCCGAATTTTTGAGTTTTGTCATGTTTTATAACAATATCTTTTACTTTGACATTTTCTTTAGTATTTCTCTTTTATTCAATCGGACATTCCACTCCACATTTTATTGCCTCACCATCTATATTTCATGCTGCAGCTTTTATCATTTTTATCTTTAGAGTAAGCCTCATGGAGCACGGGCTAAATAACTAGTAATTGGGAAATTTACATGGTTAAACAGAAATTTTTATTAATTTAATGGAAAAATCTATTGCCGTCCGAAAATGGGGTGGATTAGTGTCGATAACTCACAAGCCTATTTCCATGATTTGGAAGTTTAATGGCACTTTGAAAGTTCTTGAAAAGTTGGGCAATTCAATTGCAGTTAAGGAACATTAATAAGAAAAATGAATGATGAATATGAAGTGGTCACTGTATGCAAAATGAATATGCATGTTCACAACTATATATCTTCCTATGGAACTTGAGGGTCAACTCCTAGTTTGGGATTACTGATGTTTTCTTGTACCTCTTGGCCTTCTGTTGCTTACTCTATATATTAGGATGCCAGAGTATTTGTTTCTGACCCCAACTTAAATTCTGAACTCTTTATCATTCCATCCAGATAATAGAGAGATTTTGATGGCCAAATCACAAGGATCCATACGCCTTAAGTACTCGGAGGGCATTGACAGGATTAGTTCTCTACCGGAGGCCTTACTTTCTCACATCCTGTCATTGCTTCCAACCAAATTTGCTGTCGCAACCAGCCTTTTATCTAAAAGATGGAAGTTTTTATGGACTTCTATTACCAACCTCGACTTTGACGATGGGCAAGCTCCAAATACATATTCCGAAGAGGCTCTTAACATGAAAAGGATGAAATTTACCCAATTTGTTAACAGGGTGTTGGTCCTACTCAATCCGCCTTGTATACAGAATTTTCATCTCAAGTGTCACCAGCAACTTTGTGATCCTTTCTATCTAGATTTGTGGATTTCTGCAGCAATCAGGCGTACTGTTCAAAAGTTGGAGCTCCTTTTAGTGTTGGACCAGCCCATGGAGTTTCCATTGAGTCATTTCTATTGCAAGACTCTATCTGTCTTGAAGCTGAATGGTGATATACATTTCAACATTGCTGCATCAGCTTCCATATGTTTCCCTAATCTGTTAACTCTTCATCTATCCAAAATCACATTTACAATTGCTAGCAATTGCTCTGTTAGCTTCCCAAGTCTCAAGGATTTGCTTCTTGATTCTGTGAAATATGCAAATGCAGAATCGGTTCACAAGCTCTTTGCAAGCTGCCCCGTTCTTGATAACCTCGTCATTTACAGAAGTGTCTTGGATAATGTACACTGCCTTATCATATCCATACCTACTCTCAGAAGCCTTAAAACATATTTGAAGTACTCGCATTCTGGTGTGTATAAACTTCGGACCCCAGCTCTAAAATATCTTTATCTTGAGGATCATTCCCAGTTCGAATCCTTCATTGAAGAGGACTTATCTTGCTTGCTTGAAGCAAGGGTCAAGTATATAAGATCATCAATAAATAGCATGTTGGTTACTAGATTGCTACATATGAAACAAAAAGAATTAAACATTTTCAAATTTATTGGAGGTCTGTTTAATGTGAAGTTTCTATCAATTTCAGGGTATATATTGGAGGTAACTGGATATAACTATTTGACAGTTGTTTGAAGAGGAGAATGTATAATTGTTATAACACAATTTACTTTTTTGGGGCAGGTCATTGGCTCTAGCTCAGAAAACATCGCTCCAGTTTTTCGTAATTTAACGCGGTTGGAGTTGGGCAGAGTAAGTTGTCGTGATTTGTTTGGTGTCATAAAAAATTTGCTTGAAAGAATAGATAACTTGGAACATCTAGTCATGACGGTAAGTAGAGATAACTTCTCTTATATTTCACATTTCTTTTGAGTAGTGGTTTTAATGGTTTTTGCTTATGTTCTGATTAGGGATGTTATATACATTACTATCATAAATCATGGTGGACAGAGCCATTGAGAGTGCCCAAGTGTTTGCTGCGGCGAGTAACTACAATTTCTTTCAATGTCACGAATGTTGAATGCAGCGATGAGCTTGAGCTGGTAAGGTACTTCCTGAAGAATGCAGAAGTCTTGGATTTGTTGACAGTTGTTTGTTGTGATGATTGTTCGGATGCAAAAAGAATAAAAATGATGCAGAAAATATTAATGATTCCAAGGGGATCACGGTCATGTCAAGTTGAATTTAAATGAGTTCTTCCTAGGGGATCACTGGCATATCAAGTTGCATTGGAGGATGTTATGTTTTGGGGATGCCTATGTTTTCTTGCCAATGGAATGCATATTTGTATTTTTTTATTACTCCTAAAATTTATTCCTTCCATAATTAATTGCTCTTTTTACGTATGATTTGGTTCCTCACGTAAAGTTACATTTTTCCCAAGAACCTAAAAGCATGTGTATGGCAGATTCTATCATTTGCCGTCTGTAATGTATAACAATGTAATCTATGGAGTTACTGAGAGTAACAATGGATTGTAGATTTGTGGCAAGACAAAAACTTGAGCAAATTGTCTTACATATATTTTTTATACAATGGATCATTTTTATCATATTCATCGTGTGTTGGTGAATTGAGGTGTGCGATAGTAGAGTTTTGTCTTACGAATAAAAAATACATAATATGTCTTATAGGAGACTTATCCAACTAGCAAAACCAAAAGTTTCACACAAAAGAACACTAAATATACGGAAAATTATCCAAATAATCATATTACTATTGATAGATAACCGATTTGACTAATCATATTATAATATCTCACTCGATAATTGGGTTCCTTGTCATTAACGTGTAATAAAACTGTTAATGTGGACTAACTAATAGATTTTACGAAGGGTATTATTGTACATCATCTCTGTTGAAAATATAAATACACAATTTTTAAAATGAAAAAGAAAGAGAGAATTAGGGAAATAAATTTATTGATTGGACAAAAATACCCACATAAAGTGCCTCTGTAACATTTGCAGCCTAGTTAAAAAATTAGATGGATTTTTAACGACTAGGACCATTATATTGGTCCATATTATAATGTGATTGGTCAAATCGGTTATCCACGTATAATAAGATTGTTATTTGAATAATTTTTCCTTCATATATTCTAGCCAACTTTAATTGGGCATAGCATGCAAGTTTTCTGACCTTAATTCCTCTTTAGTTGCAGCCGAATATCGCCACCCCTTCTCTCCTTCCTTCTAATTGTAGCTGAGAAGAGGAAGGGATTCAAGGTTAAAGGAGAGAGGCAACTTAGGCGAGAAGGGGACGGGAAGGGTGAGGGTTTCAATTTGGGAATTGGATTTAGGGATTTAAGGCACTTGAATTTGGGGAAAATAAAGAATGAGATACTTGGAGTATATATATATATATATATATATATGTGTGTGTGTGTCTATGGCATATATATTAGTATATGTGGCCATAGTCACGGTGTCAGTATTGAGTCAATTCAAAAAATTATCGGGATAAACAAAACATATAACTAACGGGGTAATTCAAACAAAACCCATAATCGAAGGTTTTAAATGTAATTGTAGAAGGATAATTCAATATAACTCATAACTGAGAGGTTCATTTGTAACTCACATACTTACGAATCAATCTAAACCGTCAGTTGTGTTGAAAATATCTAAATACTCCTCTAGACATTTAATAGGAAACCAACCCTTCATTCACTCCCCCGACCAACCACCCCTTCCAATTACTCCCAATCTATAAAAGGCCAAGTACAATGGCACACCAAAAATCAAACTTAATCCATTAAAAATCAATAAACTAATCCATCAGATACTCATTTGATTTAAATCTAAAAAACCCTCCAAATTGTAGCACAAAATCCAATAGATTTACATACATCACCATCTTTATTTACATACCCCACCATCTTTATTATTATTTATTTAAAATATTATTAATTTAGTATAACCAGAATAATTCGATATTATTTACAATATAATAAATATTATAATTAAATAATATTATCAATTTATTATAAGTTGAATAATATTTATATTAATATTCATTATTAGATTTAAAACAAGCACAATAATTAACTTCATTAAATAAACAATTCAAAGAAAATCCTCCCACGATGAGAAAGAACAAGGCCCTCGTGCCCATCTAAAATCCTCCCACAAGGAGGAAGAACAAGGCCCTAGTGCCCATTTAAAATCCTCCCACGATGAGGAAGAATAAGGCCCTAGTGCCCATTTAAAATCCTCCCACGTCGAAGAAGAATTGTGCCTTAGTGCCTCTTACACCTACTGCCTCCTCGAGACATCGAGTAGAGATTGGGCTCCTAGTACCTTTTATTCTTACTGTATCCATATGAGCATTTCATATACATATATAAGTACATATAGACAAGCATACATCATAAAGTTGCTAAAGACATGCATCCTCCATTCATCATTGCATAAAGATAAAAAGTATACCCTTCGACGAGGGCGAAATACTTGTTTCAAAAAATATGCCAATGAGAGATTGGGCTCCCAGTGCCCCTCATATATTTATAACCTCCTCGCATGCCGAGGAGAAATCTTATTATATGGCCTTATGGCTCGATTTGCTTGAAGATCCTCGTCACGCCAATGATAAATCTTATTATGGCCTTAAGGCTCGGTTTTCTTGAAGATCCTCGTCACGTCGAGGATAAATATTATTATGGCCTTATGGCTCGGTTTTCTTGAAGATCTTCGTCACGCCGAGGATAAATCTTATTATGGCCTTATGGCTCGGTTTTCTTTAAGATCCTCGTCACGCCGAGGATAAATCTTATTATGGCCTTTCGACTCGGTTTTCTTGAAGATATTCGTCACGTCAAGGATAAATCTTATTATGACCTTATGGTTCGATTTTCTTGATGATCCTCGTCACGTCGAGGATAAATATTATTATGGCCTTATGACTCGGTTTTCTTGAAGATCCTCGTCATGCCGAGGATAAATCTTATTATGACCTTATGACTCGGTTTTCTTGAAGATCCTCTTAACGTCGAGGATAAATCTTATTATGGTCTTATGGCTCAGTTTTCTTGAAGATCCTCGTCACGCCGAGGATAACTCTTATTATGACCTTATGGCTCGGTTTTCTTGAAAATCCTTGTCATACCGAGAATAATAATGTTATGGATTTATGCCAAGGACTACATATCTTATTTTTATACATATTCTCACTAGCTGAAATCTAATTTGCCAATCATGGATCAATTATACATAAAGGTTCCCCTCAAAGTTTCAAAAGTCAAACTACATAAATTCTTTTGGAATTCAAGTGAAAATCGTAAATCCATGTCATTACCAGGAAGAATTACGAGCAGATTGTCCTCCTTACCCTCGATGTGAGCCACGATGGATAAGGAGTGTTGGGCTACTGATATGCACCAAAATATGAGACCTAAAAAGGTAGCCCAACATTATACTTCGAAATTATATTTAGAAGATTGGACCAAGTGCATACTCGAAATGGAGCCCGTGCACGTATCAAACGGAAGGCCTAAGCCCAACAATATAGAAGGGCCCAATCCCAATTATGTGAAGGTATATCTTTTTTATATAAAAGGTGGAGACTTCCTGCAAAAAGACTTCACTCTCTCTTCTCCAAAAAAAGAGAGAAAAGAGCAACCATATTCTCTCTCTCTCTCTCTCTCTCTCTCTCACGTTTACACAACCCCTCCATTTTCTTTTTAAATTGATAATACACATTACATATACTGATTATCACATCGGAGGGTTTGGGGGGACACCCCCACCTGCTCACGGTGCTTCATTTTACAGATATTACAAGTCAGATATCCTACCACGACGACCACCATCATACCACGACTCCGGGGACCCCGACATGACATCACTTTCGGAACCCCGGACACAACACGACTCGACAAGGTCACCATATTTTTGGCGTGTTCAACTCCAATGATCCAATGCACGAACCATAGTGTAACTTTTATGATGGAAATTATGAATCGTTGTTTATAATTGTTTTGCACATGTGTTCAGCTTCAACTTCCCAACCTTATCATTAACAACTTGCATAGGTCTTTCACCTTGAGTTAAAACCGTCCCAAATCGCTTGTCATCTCCCATACTAGCAATTAAACCCGTTTCGCAAGAAAGAAACACAATTTAGCCCATGACGAACACCATGACACAATAATTCAACCCAAAACATATATTTCCACCACAACAAAACCGAACCATAGTCTGTTTTAGCATATAGTGTCATGTAAGTCCAGTTGGCAATGAAATAAGGCTAGATGGGGGTGAATAGCCTATTAAAAACTTTAGGGGTTATTTTGAAATCCTTTTAAAGTTGCAGCAGAAAAGATAAGTTTTTCAGCAGCTGATGTAAAATCAGCAGGTAGCAGCTGCTGAATCATAAACATTTTGGTTTGGTTTTCTTTTGATCACTAATATTTATGAACTAAATTGAAAGACAACCTATAAGACAACTAAGTAGATAATTCAAGAATGTAACTGAATTACACTTTAGTAGATTGAGGCTGGTTAATTGTGAGAACACTTCTATCAACTGGAAGATTAAGACATGATATTTGGAGTGGTTCACAGTGTAAAAACTGTTATGTCCACTACCAAGTTGGTCGTACCCATGGATGTATGTCATGTCTTGTTGGGTAGACCGTGGTAGTATGACCGGCACGTCATACGTGATGGGAGGGAGAACACATATACAATCACTCAAGAGGGGAAGAAGTTTCGGATAAAACCAACAACCACATCTTTAAGGGGTCAGTCTTCTACTGTTTTGTTGACAAAGAGGAATCTGCTCGCGAGTAAAAAAAAAGGGAACCGAGGATAGTACTGCTACAGGTTCAAAAGGAAAGGAAGGATGTGTAGGAAAGGAGCATGGGCTAGGTATTAGAATTCAAGGGGGCAGCAAGCACGAACAGGGCGAAGAAAACTTAGACCTTCAGCATATTATCCTCAAGGGACACAGGATCGAGGGGGAGCGAGCAACGAAAGCAAACACAAGTGAATTATCAGGGTGGCAGGAATTTAAGATTGTGTTTTTACTATATGTATTGTCACACAAGAACGGAGGGTCAGTGAATAAGTGTTGGGCATTGGCTAAAAAGAAGGCTAGAACTATAGGGTATGCGCTAGTGGAAAGCAACAAAGAAATGTTGAACCAGACATTCACTAGTCGGAAAGAAGGGTTTAAAATGAAAGAGGACCAAGGATTGAGGTCAATCCTTTTCAAAGAGGGAGGGTTTGAAGCGAATGTGGTTCCTAGGTTGGACGCAACGCAGACAGGGAGTTGGGTTGAGGGAATATGCGGCTAAGGGAGAGTTGTGCAGGTGCGTTCGGGCTAGGGCAGTGCGGGTAACGGATTACTGGGCATGCTGGACACGCATATGAGCAGACTGGGGGCAGTGTTGATTGTATCGAGTAAAATAGGTGTTGGGTTTGCAGGGAAGGGCTACGAGGAATGCATGGATCACAAAGAGAGTTTGGGTGGAGGGCTGGACCAGGCAGGCAGCAGCTCGGGTTGGGCTTGGATATGGAAGGACCTTCCCGGGCAAGTCACGCCATTTGTCAAAGGATGGAAGAAAGGAAAGGGAGACCACCTGCCATAAAGTAATCCTACGAAGACTAGGATTTGTTTTTAAAAAAATCTGCCAATTAGTTTAGATAATTTATTTCCTAAAAGTTAGTTTCTTTTTTTCTCTTTAATTGTTTAGTGGTTTAGGAAGTCTTTTATATTTGGAATGTTTAATTAGGGTTTCGGTTGTAAGCCTTTTTTAAGGCGTTCTTTTCATAGTTGAATGGTAGATTATTATTGTGGTTTTGAAGAAGACTCTTCTTGAAGAACAAGTTTGTTCTTTTTAAATCGATTCAATCTAGTTAGGTGAGTGAAGCCGAGATAGATTGTTCGTCGGATTTCTTTACGTCGAGCGAGTGAAGTTCGACCGATGAGTCTGTTATCCTTTTTTTTTATTTCTTGTTGATGTCGTGTGTGTGTGCTGTGTGGGTTGTTAGGGTTGTTGTTAATCAGCAGCCTAGGCGTGGGGTTTGGGCAGGATTGACGTGAGTTTCGGCCTCAAAGTTTGAACGTGGACAGCTTGTTTCCTTGCTGTTTGGCACTTGGTTGAACTAGGGGTTTTTGGGTGATAATATTCACATAACGTTCTCACCTCCAACTTATGACTTGTTGAGCACTCACTGGCTATCTTCTCAACTTTGTAGCCAGGATGCTGGATCACCACCATCGTCGCATCCGTTCTCTGCAATTACCCAACCTACTAGTAATTCGATTTAAAATGACTTGTCGAGCACTCACTGGCTATCTTCTCGACTTTGTTGCCAGGATGCTGAATCACCACCATCGTCACATCCGCTCTCTGCAATTACCCAACCTACTAGTAATTCGATTTAAAATGTGTTAAATCATAAATCAAGAGTGTTTCGTATAAACAAAAGTGATAAATGAAAATTCATTAGCTAAAAGGAACATTAAATTTTACAGAGCTAAACATATAGGCGAAAAGATTTGTTGGATTGAGATGAATGAATAATATTTGGCGTTGTAAATATTGATTAAGTTGAGTGGAGGTTGACAACCTCAGTTAGGGAGGTTGAAGAAGAGATGCAAATGGGAGAGGGAAACCAGAGAGATGACAAGGATGATTAAATTAGGCATCTGGAGAGGGTTGAATCTATGAAGGAAACGTGGTGTTATTTATCGACTCATCGCTAATTGGCTACTCAAGTTTATCGACTAATCAGTGTTTGAAAATTCTTCCAAGGATTGCTCTCAATTAGTCCGATCATACTGTTTTCAAGTTTTAACGTCCATTTGGGTTTTTCATGATTTGTTCATACACTTGATGCCAGGGATGTGTATTTTCCTCTATTAGGAATCATTTTGTTGTGGTGCCTTGAACTATTTTGAAAGGACTAAATTTCCCTCTAGCTGGTACATGTGACTATGTGAGTGAGCACATGCTTACTTCACAACACTTTTGCTAACAGAATTAGGGTCAGGAACTACTCGTGTACAAAATGTGCATTCTTTGGTCAGTGACGTGTTTTTGCTTTCTAGAGGGATTGCTAGTGGACTTTTGAAAAGTGTAGAGACCAATGGTGAAGTTAACCGAATATTAAATTTGGATTTCCCTCCAAAAGTTTCACCAACCAATTTGAATTGATTTATTGTAAATCTCCTTTTAAACCTTTCGAATCTTTCAAATCCTTTGGTGTATCTCCATCACTAACTTTTACCAACAAATTTTCCTTTCCATTCATCGATCTATCTATATTATAAAACAGATCATGGTCTAACTGGTGGTCCTGATCGAATTGTGCTAAACACAACTGACGGTCCAGATTGATTTGTAAGTATGTGAGCAGGGCCGGCCCTGAGGGTAGTTTGGGAGGGCGACCGCCCTGGGCCCCCAATTTTGAAGAGCCCAAACTTATAATACAACCATATATGTAACACCCCGCTCCTTCGTTAGCTCGGTTTGCGTGCTATACTTGCACTTCTTCCTTTGTTGATTGTATGTTTGGTCTGTGAGAGGGTTTAGATGTGTATGAGAGATCACGTTAAGACCAAAACATTATTAAGAGACTCCATATAGTTGTTGACTTGCTAAAGTCACAAGTCGTGACTCGACGATAGTCGGAATGCGACGCGATTGAGAGTTTGCTTGCGTTTTGTGTTCGGGACCTCGGTTTGGTCCTAGACCTTTATTATATGGTTTATTAACATGTTTAGATGTATTAGACTCCAAGTTGGAGGTGTTTCTTAAGTCTATCGATGATTTGGAAGCTTTGGAGATAGTGCTCGTCTCTATCGCGTAGTTCGGGAATCGAGTCGCGTAATCGTCTCTCCTTTGGGACTCTTATTTCCCTAGTTGTTGTTCAACTTCCTAGAAGTATTTAAGCTTCTTCATTAGCCCTTAGACTTGCCTTAAAAGTCTCCTTTCATTGCTCGTTCGATTGCGAGTTCATTCGTCGTTCCGGTTGCACGTTGTTGCACCTCTTCCCGGTTTCGCTCTGAGTTGTTTCGGGAGTTGTTCGGGTGTGTTTCCGACTTTTTTTTGAGTTGGGTTAGACCTTAGAATGGTTGCCCATAAGTTTGGGACCATTTAGGACATGTTTAGACCAAGTTCAAGGGTTTAACGAGGCGGCCGCATCGGATTTTGAGCACTAGCCCGCCTCAAGAGCTGAGAGCATTGCAAAATGAATTCAACATCGAGGTGCCTTTGGGCTTTGGTGAGGCGCCCGCCTCAACATCGTATCACTTACGGATTTTCCCCTGTTTTGTGTTTTGATGTGTAATACCTATCCTACCCTCATTAAACCCCTCTACAAACCCTTCCTAACCACCCATACTTAACCCTAATCATGTCCTAACATTAGTTGGAAGTTAATTAAAGTTAGATTAGTGTTTGATTACCCCTAATCCCTACTAATTGTACTTGGGAAATGTCTATTGTGCCCTCCTCATTTTGGGGGTATAAATACCCAAACCCTTTGCATTCTTCAGTAAATCCTCTCATTTCTTCTCCTCCTTCTTACGTATTAGAGAGAGTGAGAGTTGGGGGCTTGAAGCTTTGAGCCCTAGCTTCTTCTTCCTCCGATCTACGAAGATCCAACCGCCCGATTGCCGCCAAACTTCAGATTCGTGGAGCCCTCGACGTGTAGAACAACCTCACAGTTCAGATTTTGGTTCTCTTGAGTTTTCACTCAAGCTAGGTAAGTTACTCCCTTTTGATTTTGGTTCATTGGCCCTAAGGAAAACAACCTATATGCTATTTGTGGGCAATGAACACTTGATATGCTTTGTATGTGTTAATTTGGGGATTTTTTGAAGTATAAACTTGTTAGGAGCATTTGTAAGATGACTTCTATGATTGTTGAAGTATATGATTGTTCTTCATCTTGTGTTTCTAGGATTATGAGTATGCTAGAAATCATGTCCATATGTTACTTGGATTTATTGTGGAAGTATGCCTATGATTGGGGCTTTGGAAGAGTGAACTCACTAGATAACATGAGTAGGGTCACTTAATTGAAATTATGTGATTTATGAAATGGGTTATGATTTATGTTGGGTTTGTTGTGAATTTTAGAGCTTGAGACTCAAGCCCGAATTATTGGAGGAATTGTTGTTAATTAAAGTGGGTATTAATGTGTAGGATGATTTGGATGATGTTGTGTGTTGGGAGAAATTGGTTATCCCTTTGTTAAGGATTTTATGAATTTTGGGGCTTGGGAATCAAGCCCGAATTATTTTGGAATTTGTCATAAATTGAAGAGGATGATAATGTTGGGATTTATGGAATGTGTAAATAATGAAACTTAATAGTAAGACTCAACGGAGTCGTTACAAGTTCAATAACATACTAATAACCGTTGGGATGAATTCCTACGATGTTCGGGTTTTGGTTGGTTATGATGGTGAGCACCCGAGCATCTCGATTTGTGTCCAATTGAGACACCTACGTTATAGAGATTTATTAGGGGATTTATTTGGAAGCGTGCTCGGGAGAGCACGGTACATTAAAGACCAACCTATGGTCTCGAGTATGGTTGAAAATAATTATTGAGTGAGTTCTCACTTTTGGGAAATGATCGGTTGTGCATGAACGTATTTGTGGGTTATGACTACGGTGTAGTCTTTGGTTTGATTTCAAGTAGAGGTCCATTATAGACCTCATAATATGATTCTCGGTGGGTTTATACTATTCTTGATTTAATTGGTGACTTGAGATCTTTTAAGATTAATTGGTTGTGAGCAATGTATTTGCCTTGACTTGATTTATGGTAGAGAATAATAACCTATTTGGTCGGATGAGTTCTCTCTTGTCGAATTCATTCCTTATTTGTTTATATTGAGTAAATACATACTTGAGCATTTGGTCGGACGGGTTCGCTCTTATCGAATCTGATCCTTATTTGGTCTTTACGAGTAAACATCTACTTGTGCATTGCATTAAGTCCAGCTGGCACTATTTGGTTTGATTTTTATGTCAGGGTGGGACGATACATCGCCTATACGAATCGTCAGATTCGTATTCGCTATGGATCGCCGTACCTGGGACCTCACACACCCCTCCATTGTAGGCCGCAATGGGGAAGTAGCCCCTTTGCCGTAACAATACGTGCGACATAGGCTGCTATCAGCCGGCAGAGTTCGGTATATCGATGCGAAGACACGAGCATCGTAGTCACAAACCCGTATAATAGTGTTTTTCTTGCAGGAGCTACGTAGCGGCCGGGCCCATAACATATCCTATTGTGATGTTTAATACTCGCACTTATGTGAATAACGTGCTAAGTGCAAATTTGTGATCATTTGAGGATTGAAACCCAGATTATGATCATTTGAGGGCTAGGCCCAGATCTTGGTTTTACGTGCTTATGTATAAGCACTTATATGAAAGATAACGTGCTATGTGGTTTATTATTGGTATGCTATTAAGATACCATGATTTTATATACTCTTGTGCATTATGCCATGCCACGTCATGTTATGTCATACATTTGCATTTAGTAACTTACTGGGTCATTATGACTCACTCCGTGTGTTTGTTTTCCTTAGTTTTTGCAGTAAGCTCGTTAGTGCACGCATGCCTTCGGTGCTTGTCGGTTAGCAAGGTGGTCTTCCGGGCAATAGCTTGGAGTTATTATTATTATTATTATTGTATTTATTATCTTGTGAGACACGGATGTAAAGTTATGTAAACTTTACTTGGGTAGTTATGTTAGCATTTTATTATCGTATTATTTTGGGAGCCGACTTGTTTGGTTGAGCTATTGTGTTTATTTAGAGGTTATTCTGTTGTCTTTCCAAGCAAGGTTTTAGCTCGCAAGTTCTAGTATTATGTTATTGTTATTTCTGTCTCCGGCAACTCTAGTTGAGAGACATTGGTTTAGTTGTTAGTATTTATTATCTTATTCGTTTAGTTGATCTATCCCTTCGGCATGTTGTAGCCGTTGAGTGGTTGTTTATCAGGTTGGTATTCTGTTGATTCGCCGGCCTTAGGTTGCCGATGGTTTGTTGTACGTGCGCAATGTTGCGTCACGCGAGTCGTAGATTTGTCGAGAGATAGTCGTCTCTCAGCCTTGTATTCCTTAGTTTATAATTATAAGTTTGAGTTCCACTTATGATTTGCTTCCGCAGATTTTAGTTTTTAGTTATTCGGTTTTGCCGTTATGGCTTTACATTCATGTTTAGAGTCTGTTGGTTCAACTCTTGACTCGCACCACTACGCTTAGTGGGTTCTTGTCCGTCTTTTAGCTTGTCTTGACGGCACGACCTTAGGATTTCGCATTGGAGTCCGGGTCGGGCTGTCACAATATATAGATATAAATATTATACTGTCACTTGAATTTCATATATATTTAGTGACTCATTGGATGATGTGTTTTGATTTGGTTGAGAGGTCATTAGTTCAACTTTTTGAAACTTGAAAGTCATGTTAATTTTATTTACTTTTGAACTCTTTGAAAGTTATGTAAAATTTATTTTATTTTTGAGTTGTGAATTATCAAGTATTATATACTCCATCCGTTCCGGGTAAAGAGTTCTCATTTGAAAGTCAAATTATTTTTAAAAATGACATTTTTAGTAACTAATAATTAATAATAAAATAACACGCCTAATCAACAAAAAACCTAATTATCTTAGAATATGTATTAATTGATTGCAATAATCGAATAATCAACAACAAAAAAACCAAATGAACATGTAACGAATGAGCCAAAAAATGAGAGAAGATGATATAATTTAATGATATAGTTGAGAAAGATCTTAGAAGAGTGAATAAATCTAAAATATCTTATAGATATATATTATAGGCATTTTGTATATTTTAATATATAAGAAAATTAATATATAAGAAAATTATCAAATCAAGATAGAAAATAACTAGTGTACCGAAATATGCAAACGAAGTAATTTTAAATAATTATTTCATATACTTATATATTAATATGCTCGTAGATGTTATACTTTGAACGATGAAAAATTGAAAATTTATTTATTTCAAAATTTTATTTTTTATATTTATAGGGGCCCATTTTATCATTTTGCCCTTGGCCTCCAAAAGTTCAGGAACGGCCCTGTATGTGAGTTATAAATGAAATCCTCAGTTATGAGTTATGTATGAACTACCCCACTACAATTACATATAAAACCTTCGGTTATGGGTTTTGTTTGAATTACCCCATCAGTTATAAGTTTTGTTTATTCTGACGATTCACTGAACTGATCTCATACCGATACCATGAACAAATCAGGGTCTAACTGGTGACCCTGATCGAATTGTGCTAAACACAACTGACAGTCTAGATTGATTGGTAAGTATGTGAGTTACAAATGAACTCCTCAGTTATAAGTTATGTTTGAATTACCCATTTACAATTACATATAAACTCTTCGGTTGTGGGTTTTATTTGAATTACCCCGTCGACCATTCATTGAACTTATCTCATACCAATATCGTGCCTATGACACGGACACGTATACTAGTATTATTCAAGACAAATTGGTCTGCATATAGTCCACTTTAACACCGACAATGAGCTTGAGCAACTTGCGAAGGTCAAATGATTTCTGAAATTTCACTTTGGTAGCAGGTTCCTCCATATATTATGTGTTTTCCACTTAAGAAGAAGCAGCAACTTTAGGTAAGAAGTTGGGGGAAGAAGAGATACTCTTTTGGAAGGAAGAATATGATGGTAAGTTGGATAAGAGAGTAGAATGGAATGTTATGTTAAGTGTTGGTTGTGCAGTAAAATTATGTACTTTCCAATAGGTTTTATGTATACATATTTTTATGATCTCACACAGCCTCAAGTGAGTAATATTGTCATTTTAATGAATATTAACAATTATGTTGAAGATAACGGCATGAGCGACCTAACAAAATGTCAAAAGTTGAGTTCAATGACCAATATAGAAAATGCACAACATTTATAAGTAAATTGGAACAAAGTTAAGTTCAGGGACCAAATTATATATTAATCGTCCTTGAAAATTATGGTATAATACTAAATTGGGTAACCCCTCGTGTCGAGATACAATCCTCGAGGGTAAGTGGGATATACTCCCTCGGCTTCAAAAAACAGTTTCATTTTAACCATAGTTGGTTAATTTGATCAAACTTTAATAAAAATAAAATAAAATACTAGGTTAAAATTCAAACAAAATGTTATCTAATGTTTACTAATACCCGTTAAATAATAGATTTTTATAAGCTTGAATATAACACAAGTATGTTCAATAATATTTTGATTTTGACTTTGGTTGACATTCAATTAGCTGTTACAATTTTTTTTTTTTTTTGAGAGATGGAGAGTATATTAAATAAATAATTAAAAGAAAAAGTGTGGCTTGTCATTTCGGCTTTCGCTCCGAAGTCACATTTGTCAAAACTCAAAAGGGTCTCTTGGCATGCAACGGCCTACTCAGCTTTTCAAAAGCTTGTAAGATGGGCACCAAACTATCAAATAATGCAAATAGTCCTGGCAGTTGGGTTGGATCAGAATGGAGTAGGTAATGAGTTAAAGTGGATCGTGACCTGGAACAACCCAAATAATTGACGGGTGAAATGGGTCGGGTCCAAATTGATAGGCCTAATTGCAAATAAATCACTAAAATTAGTTTCAGGCGGCAATCTCCCTTGTTTGGATGGCACTTACTTTCAAGGAGAAATTGATGGCCTGTTCCTTTTTCGAAACATTTTTTTGCTACAATCCCCCGTACTTTTTTTCAACCACTAAAGTCTATTTTTCGAAATATTGTTTTTAAAATCACCGGATCGTCTTTTTCCACAACTCCAGCCAACACTTTGGAGTTCGAAAATCGTGATTGTTGCGCAACGAAACCGGGATCAACTTGTAATGGGTTGGAGGATTTTTTAGCGGGGACGAAGGCGAAGGAGGTGGAGAAAGAAGAAGATGAAGGCTTACGACGGAGAAGGAAGAAGAAGATGGATAACATGAAGGTCTAATTCATTATGATTTTGCAATGTGATGCATCAATTTTTGCATGGTAATGCAAAATTGGATTAAGTAATTAAAATTGATGTATCGTAATGCAAAAATTGATGTAATTTAAATTAATGCATCATGATGCAAAAATTGATGCAGTGCGATGCATTTGAGTTAGTGATCCATAGCACACCTGACGCTCATTAAGTGTGTATCGTAATCTTTTGACCCTTAAAACTAACATTTTCCGGTTTAAAAAAACCTAAAGAATTATAGCGATTGAAAATTTATCAAAGTGTACCTGCCCGAATTTACCGCTACTTTTTTCGTTAAGTGATTATAAAAGTCCTATCTCATCCTTCTAGGCCACAAAACTTTAAATAATTGGGAAATTTACATGGTTAAACAGAAATTTTTATTTATTTAATGGAAAAATCTATTGTCGTCCGAAAATGGGGTGGATTAGTGTCGATAACTCACAAGCCTATTTCCAAGATTTGGAAGTTCAATGGCAGCTTGCAAGTTCTTGAAAAGTTGGGCAATCTAATTGCAGTTAAGAAACATTAATAAGAAAAATGAATGATGAATACGAAGCGGTAACTGTATGCAAAATGAATATGCATGTTCACAACTATATATCTTCCTATGGAACTTGAGGGTCAACTCCTAGTTTGGGATTACTGATGTTTTCTTGTACCTCTTGGCCTTCTGTTGCTTACTCTATATATTAGGGTGCCAGAGTATTCGTTTCCAACCCCAACTTTTCAACTCTTTATCAAATTCCATACCGATAATATATAGAGAGATTTCGATGGCCAATTCAGAAGGTTCCATACCCCTCAAGTACTCAGAGGGCATTGACAGGATTAGTTCTTTACCGGAGGCCTTACTTTCTCGCATCCTGTCATTGCTTCCAACCAAATTTGCTGTCGCAACCAGCCTTTTAGCTAAAAGATGGAAGTTTTTATGGACTTCTATTACCAACCTCGACTTTGACAATTGGCAAGATCCAAATACATATTCCAAAGAGGCTCTTAACATGAAAAGGATGAAATTTACCCAATTTGTTAACAGGGTGTTGTTCCTACTCAATCCGCCTTGTATACAGAGTTTTCATCTTAAGTGTCACCAGCAACTTTGTGATCCTTTCTATCTAGATTTGTGGATTATTACAGCAATCAGGCGTACTGTTCAAAAGTTGGAGCTCCTTTTAGTGTTGGACCAGCCCATGGAGTTTCCATTGAGTCATTTCTGTTGCAAGACTCTATCTGTCTTGAAGCTGAATGGTCTTGATATACATTTTAACATTGCTGCATCAGCTTCCATATGTTTCCCTAATCTGGAAACCCTTCATCTATATGCAGTCACGTTTAAGATTGCTAGCAATTGCTCTGTTAGCTTCCCAAGTCTCAAGAATTTGCTTCTTGATTCTGTGGAATATGTAAATGCAGAGTCGGTTCACAAGCTCTTTGCTAGCTGCCCCGTTCTTGATAACCTCGTCATTGATAGAAGTGTCTGGGATAACGTAACTTTCCTTATCATATCCATACCTACTCTCAGAAGCCTTAAAGCATATTTTAATTGCTCGCATTCTGGTGTGTATAAACTTTGTACCCCAGCTCTAAAATATCTTTATCTTGAGGATCATTCCAATTGCCTATACTTCATCGTAGAAGACTTATCTTGCTTGCTCGAAGCAAGGATCAACTATAAAAGATCATCAATAAATAGCATGTTTCATACCAGATTGCAATTTATTGGAGATCTGTTCAATGTGAAGTTTCTATCAATTTCAGGGTATATATTGAAGGTAACTGGATATAACTATTTTACAGTTGTTTGAAGAGGAGAATGTATAATTGATATAACACAATTTACTTTTTTTGGGCAGGTCATTGGCTCTAGCTCAGAAAACATCGCTCCAGTTTTTCGTAATTTAACACGGTTGGAGTTGGGCAGAGATAGTTGTCTTGATTTGTCTGGTGTCATAAAAAATTTGCTTGAAAGAATGGATAACTTGGAACATCTAGTCATGGCGGTAAGAAGAGATAACAACGTTCTCTAATATTTCACATTTCTTTTGAGTAGTTGCTTTAATGGTTTTTGCTTATGTTCTGATTAGGGATATTGTATTCATTACTATCATGAATCATGGTGGACAGAGCCATTGAGTGTGCCCATGTGTTTGCTGCGGCGAGTTACTACAATTTCTTTCAATGTCATGAGTGTTGAATGCAGCGATGAGCTTGAGCTGGTAAGGTACTTCCTGAAGAATGCAGAAGTCTTGGATTTGTTGACAGTTGTTGTTTGTTGTGATGATTGTTCGGATGCAAAAAGAATAAAAATGATGCAGAAAATATTAATGATTCCAAGGGGATCACGGTCATGTCAAGTTGAATTTAAATGATTTCTTCCTAGGGCATCACTGGCATATCAAGTTGCATTGGAGGAGGCTATGTTTTGGCGATGGCTATGTAATCTAAGGAGTTACAGAGAGCAGCAATGGATTGTGGTAAGACAAAAACTTGAGCAAATTGTCTTACATATATTTTTCGTACGATGGATCATTTTTATCCGACTCATCGCATGTTGGTGAATTGAGGTGTGAAGATAGTGGAGTTTCGTCTTATGAATAAAAATATATAATATGTCTTATAAGACCATTAACAACGGAGGAGCTGGTGGGTTGCTTAATCAGATTCTTCCGGATTCTATCAAATAACAAAGCATCCACAAAAATGCTTGATAAGCATAAAGTAGATTTGGGAGTAAAAGAAGCTCCTTAGCTTACCAACAAAAAAACCTCCAAAAACGACATCGTTTAAATCGAACAAAGCCTAAAACGCTGTGAATTGAACAAAAATGAAGCCGACAGCCTGTTGCTGTCTACTGTCAACAAACCGCTCCTGTCACTTTCTATGCAAAACCCAAAATTTATTTTTCTCCCCTTGCTGTTTTTGACACATTTTAAGCCATAACAATTTTTTTTTCCGAATTAAAGATCACATTTTTATCTTTAAATAGAGACTTGGTTTGTTTCATTTGGATATCAAAATAAATTTATATGATTTTTTGACGTTTCTAGCTATTTTATTTGTTGATATAAGCAAAATATTACGTTTATGAAGATAAAGATGGTGAGGTATATAAAAGTATTGGGATTTGTGCATTGTTGAAAGAGTACTTTTGTTTGGGAGCTAAAGTGTGGAGTTTAATGGTATTTTTGTAATTAAAATGAAAAACATGAAGTTTAAGCTCCCCAAATGGAGAGTTTTGTTGTACATGCTCTAAGAGACTTAGGGCTCGTTTGTTGTGGCTGATGGCTTATGACTTATGGCTGATAGTTTAAGCTGGTAGTTGAATGACTTTTGGCTGATTGCATGATAGACTGTTTGTTACAGCTGTTGAAAAGCTGCTTATGAGTCGTTATAATTATTTGTTAAAAAAAAACTTGAAAATTAGTATTCATATTTTTATGTATATTTCGTAAAAGGATGAAATGAAGACAATCAAATATTTATTAATGAATAGTTGTCTTCATGTTTAAAAAAAAAACAAAAAAAGCTTAAAATTTTGGCTTTTTAGCTTTTGACTTTTCAATGCATAAAGGGTGTTGTACCTTACTTATTGGCTTTTGGCTTATAAGCTGAAACAAACACTTTAAATATGACTTTTCAAAAACTAAAAGCCAAAAGTCACTCCAAATAAGCTGCAACAAACGAGCACTTACCCAGCTAGCAAAACCAAAAGTTTCACACAAATGAACACTAAATATAGGAAAAATTATTCAAATAATCATCTTACTATTGATAAATAGCCGATTTGACTAATCACATTATAATATTTCAATTGTGACTAAAGTACTCAATAATTAAGTGTGATGTTGTCCTTGGTCCTTGTCATTAATGTGTAATGGAACTGTGTCCACTGACTAAGAAATTTTATGAGGGGGTATATATATATATATATATACAAGCTAGGTAGTCTAAAAAAGACAAAATCCCACCAAAATACATTTGCAAAAAAAGGAAAATCCTATTTGAATATTATTATATACTTCCTCCGTCTCTAAATTATCGTTTTCCTTTCCTTTTTCGTCCGTCCCAAAAATTATTATCCACTTTGAAACTTAGTTTTTTAGAACATCACTTTTACCACTTTATCCTTACTTTCTCACCTTACTTTAATTATGGGTCACGTACACATGGGTTTTAAAGGAAACTATACATTAAACCAATATAAATAATCAAGTCAATTGTTTTTTCTTAATCTGTGCGTCGGGTCAACCAGGACAATAATTTAGGGACGGAGGGAGTAGTTGTTAGCATGCATTGGGAACATAAATCTGATTTATTGATTACACAACTCTCAAGATTTATTGAAATTGTGCAAATATGCACATGTTGTAGAAAATACCAAGTTTCTATGTATTAGTATTTAATTGGACTAGGAGTAGCCACTCATGTGAAAATCCATAAATATAAATCTCTTTTGGTGCATACTTAATTTACTGATTAATTAAAATAAGCAAATAACATTGGAATAAGAACAAATGTGCTATAAAAAATATTTTCATTAAATACACGTGATTACAAAATAAAATATAACCACAATTAATTATAAAAAAAGTCTGCTATGGAAATCTTCATATATGACTTGTCTGTATTTGAAACTTTTGTGTCTCTTTCATCATATCCGAAATTATAATATCAAAACAAAATTTATTTTTACAAATAAACACAATTAATTATAACTTATTGATAAATCATAGGAATATATACGATTAAATCATAGTAGTAGATACCAACCACAAATTTTAAATATTTAATAAATCTATATGTTATATAGAGAAGAATATACATTTGAATGACTATTTATACTACTTAAGATACTAAATTTTAATAACAAAAAATATTAATTATTAAACTCTATAAAATTATGAACGAGAAAATGATTTAAACAATTCATAAAATATTAGATTAAATTATATCAATTATACTGATATAATTTGTTCCCTTCATCATGTTTTTTTCTTTATTTTTTATTTTGTTTATTATCTTCATTTTATTTGTGTATAATTTAATTAAGAGATATAATGCTCATGCGTTTAACGCACATGTGTAAAACTAGTTATTATACAACATCTCCATTGAAAATATAAATACACAATTTTTAAAATGAAAAAGAAAGAGAGAATTGGGGAAATAAATTTATTGAAAGGACAAAAATACCCACATAAAAGTACCTTTGTAATATCAAGTAATGTTACTTTAGCATGAAACCCATTACAATCTATATTACAATACAACTTGGATTGCACATGTGCAATTGATAAATGCTAATGAGGAGTCGAGATCAATTCATTTATCGGATCCTACTGGCCCCACTGTCTAGATTTCACATGCGAAGGGCGGTTGAACAGGAGGTTGAGCAACCCCACGCACCCTTTCTCACATGCTCTCTCTCCACCTCATCTCTTTGAATCGGTATAATTCCAACTGGTATTGTTGTCCTATTTAAGAATAATTATTTAAGAATAAAATTAATTATTTACAAGGTTAAGAAAAAACTAAAATTTTAAATTGAAAAATAGTCAATTTAAATCAATAGAAGTGATAATAATAATTTAAATTGAGTGTATAAAACATTCTTCCTATTTTTAGTGTTGTTAAGAAGGGTGGATTCATCTTTTTTGGTTTAACCATTTTTTAAAAATGTCTAAAACACAATTTATTGAGTTTTTCTTTAGATGGTTTGGGTTTTAAAATGGGTATTATATTTTTGGTTTAACTAATAATATGTATAACCATTAAGACCACTCTAAAAGATAAACATTTTATGTTATTAAGACTCTCAAAAGATAAATTTTTTTTTATTTTATTTTTTAAAAATAAGAATAAGTAATAATATGTATAATTACTAATTTGGAATTCTTCCGATTTTTACGTTCTTAATGATATGTATAAAATATAAAATACATTTTTTCATTAAATAAAACAGGTTATGCAGCTTTAAAAAAAGTTAAAAAAAATTAATACCCTTGGTGTACGTGTTAAAAAGTTTATATTTTAACGAAAGATTATTAATTGTATAAGAGCAAAGCTGTCCTCCTCAAAATCTAACAAGGTATCGCCTCTGTTTCCATAAAAAAATTACAAATAAATAAAATCTAACAAGTAATCGCATCTGTTTTTTAAATAAAATTACATATAAATGTTTTAATTTTTTTCTCCATCACGACATCCTCCTACTGCTAGCACGTGTCATAAAACAAATAAAACCCACTGTTGCATTCTACTTTCTTTAGTGCCAAATAAGTGGCTGCTTCCAGTACTTCTCTTCCTTTTCTAAACAAATTCGGAAGTCAACTTTTACCCAATCTTCCAGTACTTCTCTTCCTTCAATTTTTCCACTTCTCTCCACATACAAACACATACTTACCTTTATTTCTAAACTTATGCAGATTATACAGGCAACATAGATCCTATTGATTAATCGTTTGGTTCTTTCTCGACACTACACCATTGTAAACACATGCATATTCACAGCAGAATGCTTAAATCCACAACCCACATCTTTTAACATTTTTCTCATTTTTCTGTTAGTTCTTCCATTCTTCACAGTACATACATTTTTTAAATTACCAAAAGAGAAACATTAAACCAAAAACAGAGGAACATATTTTCTTACCCCAACTGACTAATTTAATTATTTCTTCTTAACTACTACACTCTCCCACCCAATTGACCCCATGGATACTTTTCATAAATTCTAGTTTTCCATTCACAGCTAAATTTTCGTGCCTCTCTTAATCTTCTAACTGAGAATCTAAGCTATTTGTTTCAAAAGAAAAGCCTTACTGCTACAAATTAAAATAGGGGAAGTTAGACATTACTTCAAAAGTCTTTGATTTACAGTAACCCCTTAGAAAACTCCTTTTTTTCGTTGTGCTTCCCTTTTTTCTCTAGATCTGTCTGTTTACTCAAAATCTCCAATTTCGATGAAGACTCAAAGAACTCGCCCTTTGAATACGCTTCACAAGATCGATCAATCTTCCCCTCCATTGAATCTGCCGAAATTCGTTTAACTCTTTCTCTCCCTAAGTTAGTCGAACTCTCCCGACAAATACTTCCCCCCTCATGAAACTGTGAAACGATTTCTAAATATCTTCTCTTTTTCTTTTTCTTTTTTTTCTTATTATTTATATTACTACTATATTAATTATTATTATTATTATTATTATTATTATTATTATTATTATTACTATTATTATTATTATTACTATTATTATTATTATTACTATTATTATTATTATTAAGGAATCCTAATGGGTTGAACCAGCACTCTAAGGTATCGTTTGGTAGCCAGGATTAAGGTCAGATATGATTAATAAGCCGAGTTGCCTAATGTTTGGTACGTAATAGGTGGTCGGGACTAAGAGCATCCACAATGGTTGCACCCTAAAACACCCTTTATATAACCCCTAAACCTTTTTAGAGGCCCTTTAAAAAGTCTCAACTCCAATGAGCACCCTTTATAAACCCTTTGAATTGGTCACATCTTAACTAACAAACCTAACTACCAATATATTTCTATTTTTTATTTTTTTATTT